>PVKE010007866.1:34686-49479 GCA_004027555.1 Craseonycteris thonglongyai
AGTGCATATTTATTTCTATTTTACTTTTGACAGATAGAGAGAGAGACAGAGACAGAGACAGCTAGAGAACCGAACTGTGGGAACTCCCCAGTTCAGCATGTGGGTCCTGCCTGGGCCGGAGCCGGGATTCGATCCTCGGTCCTCATGGCCTCAAAGCGAGCGCTCAACCCGCTGAGCCGTCCCGGCTTTCCCCCTAATTTTTTATTTTAATCAACCTCAGATTTTCAGGCATCTCTGATGGTTCTCAAGCCCTACTCTTATCAAAGCTCTTCTCTGAATTAATTTCAGTTTACTATTTTCCTCATAATTTGATACAATATTTCAGGCAAGATTAGAAGAGAACTATCACCTCCTTTTGTGGTGGTATTTTGAATTTATTCGTGTAGTCAACGTAGTGTCGATTTTTGGAAGTCTTGATTCATGGCTGACACACTGAGTCTTCACATCTTATTCTCACACCTGCTGCTATTTCGCAATCACCATCTTCACCACCACCCTGCTCCATCCCCTAATTATGCACACAGCCTGAATGCATAACTTTCTGTGGTGTCTTGCATGAATCCAGCGCCTATTCATGAAGCCCCTGTCATGTACTGGGAACTGCTGCAAAGACAGAGTGTAATGATGAATGAGATAGATGTGGTCTCTGCCCCTCAACTAATGTACCATTGGCAGCAAAGAAAGGGACAAGACAGATGCTGCAGGAGCTCCGGCAGCCCTCCTCTGGTCTAAGGCTTGAGTAAGACCTTGCTGAAGAAATACGGTTTAGGAAGACCCTGAAGGAGGAAGGAGACAGCCCATTTTCCTTGTCATGAATGATGGAAATGGCATCTGCCTTAATGTATAAGTTGTTGAGACATGGGGGACACCACGGAGCCCAGGACAGGCCTTTGTGACACCACACACCTTCCCCCAAACTCTTCCAGCTCCATGTAATTATAGCTAGGCTTTAAGGAAACGTTCTTTAGGAATCTATATGCAGCAGATAAAGAATACAGTGAGAGTTAAATGTACTTAATTTTTTATCTTATGAGCCCTCACTTAAGTCACTTATATGCTTGAAACCTGCGAAGGCTTGCTGTGGACCAAGTGCAGGCACTGTTCACACGACTTCCAGGTGCTTGGTATGCGGCTCTCAATGTGCTCTGGCTTTTGAAACAGTTGTCTGCCATCATGGCTTCTTGGCTTTGGGTGGTGCCCTTAGAAATGGCCCTCAGCTGATGGAGGAGCATGTTTAACTATTTTCCTCCACCTGCCACAGCCTCTGCCCCCAGAGTTCCTCCATTATTCTTGTCCACGCCTTTCTGCTCTTTTTTGCCCTTTTAAACAATTGTGTGCTCATCATTCCTCCAAGCCCCAGTGCAACATCCAAAGGGACCAATTCAGTTCCCTAAAGGTCACATATTTGTTTACACCACTAACAAAAACAACTGAGAGACTCAATGAATCTTTCATTTTTCAACTGAGTTTGACATTGGGGAGACACGTATTGATCTTTGTTTGTTCTGACCAATCTTGCATCATGGCCTGAATGGGAAAAAAAGAGAAAGCAATATTTTCTAATAGTAACATTGATTTTTCTTCCTGAATGTTTGCCTCTTTGTATCATGTTGATGTGATTTTTGAGACACGATTGTAAACTTCCACAAACACTGAGTGATTTGTTGTAAAATATAGTGCTTGTCCAGATACCAAGTGCCACCCAGAGTCTGTGGTTACTGTTAGTGACCATATGAATTCCAATCCTGAGCCAGAGATATGAGAAAGAATTTCTGTCTTAGGTACAAAAGAACTGCTGTTGAAACTTTTATGGCCGAGACATTTTTTGGTGGAATGATAATTCTTTGGGGAATCACTTCCAAACTTGGTTTAAGTACAGTTTTGCCAAGAAAGCCAGACTGTCCTTCCCGTCTCATAACTCCATGACTTCATTCAATTAAAGGGAGCATTTTTCAGTGATTATCTCCTCTATTTTGCTGCTCCTCTTTGATATTATCTAATGTTCTTCTATGAACTTACTGGAAAAGTAGACCTTTTTCTTTTCAGATTTATGTGATAACGTCATCGTTTATACATGTTCATTGTAGGCCTGTTTAGAGCGTATTTTTTATTTTTAATTTTAGCAATAACATGTTAGTGACTTTCTGGGCCGAGAATACTTTTTTTTGTCTGGCAGTGAGTCACTGTTTTCATACCTTGAACAGCTTTGCCACAGGCTCACATGGGGGTTGCACTTTGAAATAACAGGGGGTCAAACTGGCTGATGTGATTTTTTTTTAGGTTAGCTCATTTGCAAAGAGCTTAGAGAGCAGAGGTAGAGGGGTCTTTTGTTAGAGGTCTTGAGTAAGGTGCAAGTCCCCTTCAATAGTCACTGTCAACTTTGATGACAGAAGAAAGCCTTTCTCCCAGATACCAGACATGAGGCAGACCCTCGGCAGGGGCCAGGGCAGGCTGTTACGATTTCACATTTAGCAGGATCATTTTTGGTTTTTTTTTTAAATGATACTCTGATGTCTTTCTTAGAGCTATCAAACACGTAGGAATCACTGTTTGAACATTTCTGCACTTTTCTAAGAGTGTTATGTATAAACTAGCAAGTATTTTCAGACCACATTTTTCAGCATGGAGTGCTACATTTTATTTGCATCTTAGCCAGGACTGAATGCCTCCTGCACATTACTGAATGTTTTACTCATTTGGGAAAATCTGAGCTGGGAAGATAACTTCAGTTAATCAAAAATATAAGACTCAATGAACTGTGAAGGTGTAGTATTTTTTGATTCTCTACTATTTAATAAATGTTCTGTAAAAAATTACATTCAAGCACTATAAGCAATTACAACTTCTTGACAAAATCTATTTACTCATTTATTTATCCATTCATTGTGGAACAAACACTCATTGAGAAGTTGTTCTGCACTGGACACTAAAGATATGAAGATAAACAAGACATTATTTGTCTTCAATGAGTTGAAAATCTAGTGGTACATCTAGTAAAGTCAGAAGAAATGTTACATTCAGTAACATTTAATAAATGTTAATAAAAGTGCAAACTTTTATTCTAGAGGGAGAAAGAGAGTGGTAGGGGATCACAGAGGGGGTTTATTCTATGTTTTATAAGGGAAGGAGGCAGAAGCTGAACGAAGACTTCAAAAGCTAGCTGCATGTACACAGCCTTCAAGGAAATGCTAATGTAGTTGGCGAGAGAAGAGCACTACACACATAGTAACAGGCATCGATTGGACACAGGATCTGAGTCAATGCTAACTCTGGGACACAGAGCATTGGTGCTAAGGGACTACAGAGGAGAGAGTGGTCCACGGAGGCAGGAGGTATTGTGGGAGCCCCCACACAGGGGATGGTGCTGAGCATGAAGGATGATTAGAGCTTTGGTAGGCTTTTCATTTGTGCATCTCAAGTAGGATAATCCAGGACAAGACTGCTATCTATTGTAGGGGAAGGAGCCACTACATACATTTCCTGGAGCTTTTGAGTATATGATATAAAGATGATGGCTTTGTTAGTGACAAGCCCCTGGTAAGGTTAGGGGTCATTTACATGCAGCAGGAACAGATGATTTCTCCGGTTGAAAATGAATAGATCATTATATTGAAATGAAGAGAAATGTTAAGAATCATGAACCACACTTACCTATGGTAAAGGGACGGGGCATGGGCATACATTGTGAGGAAATGTTAACAATGAATCCATTGCTCAGTAGAAACAAGAAGTAGCTGTCACATTTTTACAATCATTTATATGTTTTTGTTGATCACATGACAAACACAGGATGGAAATTTAGGAATGCCGAAATGGTAACTCTCCTAGAAGGGGCATTTAAGGATATTTAGTGCACTGAAGGGGTCAGAAGATGTGGGAAAAGAAAGATGAAGCATAGGTTGCAATACTTACAAACACATGCATCTGCACTGCAGGTAATGAACAGATGAGTTGAATTAAAACCATCTGTTTCTATTACTCATTTCAACCCACTTACACAATTCTGGGCCAACTTTTGAAAGGAGGCCTCACCAAGCTTCCTCTTCTGTAATTCCTGATAAATGGTGAATCACAATGCTTACAGATAACTGTGAGTCCCAAAGACAAGCTAACGAAGACAAATCCTCAACAACTGAAAGTGTAGTACAGGGAGTAAGAGGGGGTAAAGCTGTTAAAACAAACCCCAAACCTAGCACATTGTCTAAGTCCTCCTTCCTTCCTGCCTCTCTACTCAGAAGAAAATCCTGCTAGGTTATATGAGGTCTCATCATAAAACAGGGAAGTCTGCATTATTTCTTAAGACAAAATAAATACCACTTTCTTTTTTGGGCATGTACAAACACTTCTAAAAACACACTAGCTGGGGAAGCCAGGATGGCTCAGCAGGTTAAGCGCTCACTTTGCAGCCCCGGGCACTGAGGATCGAATGTCAGCCTCAGCCCCTGTGGACCCATGT
Organism: Craseonycteris thonglongyai; assembly: GCA_004027555.1. Lineage (NCBI taxonomy): Eukaryota > Metazoa > Chordata > Mammalia > Chiroptera > Craseonycteridae > Craseonycteris > Craseonycteris thonglongyai. Next base: position 39,143 of record PVKE010007866.1, read on the forward strand.
GGTGAACTGGGGAGTGCCTCCCATGTGGGAGGCTCCCAGCCCAGTTCCTGCCCTGCATGGCCCCCCGCCCACCTGTGTGGAACAAAACCATGTTGAAAACTGATGACGTATAACTATGGAGACTACTCTGGGCCCTCCCCCGTCTCTCTGTCTCTCTGTTTCTGTCTCTCTTTGTCTGTCAAAAACAATAAAATAAATCTTTAAAAGAATAAAAAGAATAAAAATAAAAACACACCAGCAACTCGTAACTTGAGCTTATAGGGATGGGGACACATAGATGGGTGGAAATCCTTTACTGGGGAATGAGTTCATGAGATGCAATGTGACCTCTTTGCTTAATCGCTTAAGACAGTTTCTGGTTTTATAGTATGTACAGTGGCTGTCTTTCTGGGGCCTTTGGCTGGTGAGACTCAGAAAGTATCTTGGGGTGGTGCCTTCCGTATCATGGGGAAGAATTCTTTAGGCAGCACTCAGTTCAGATGTTTTTTTCTTTCCAAAAGTCAAGGTGGGGTCTGTGAAAGCCCTTTCAAGGCTGTGGGACAGAGGAAAGGAGGTCTTGTGTAGCAGGAAAGTGGCAGAAATCCCTCCCAAGTGGCGGAGTAGGCCCTGGAGACCAGCCACACTTTCCACAGTTCTTGCATTTGCATGCGTCTGTGCCTTCACGAGTAGAAATAGAAATAGCTAGAGTTATATAAAGACAGGGGATAAAGACTCTGAACTTTAATGTGTGAATGTTGTGAAATCATAGAAGACGCTAAGAATTCTCCAGATCAGTCTACAAAGAAGGTCACATACAGGCTGGTATAACACCCACGAGGATTCTTGCCTTCTTCTGAACAAGGCTTACAAAAGGAAGATAGGAACAGGTCCACGATAGAGATATTTGCCTTACAGATACATGGCTGTGATTTATCAACACCTTAGTGAGGAAAGATTGGCGGTAATACAATAAGTCCCCCTCTAGTTCAAGCTGTATGTTGGTTGTTGCAACTCTGGATCTTTAAGCATAATGTTAATGAACTATACATCATATATTTCATAGCATCTGTCCAGCTATTATTTTTTCCTTAAAAAAATTCTAGACCCAAAATAATCTTATCTGAGCTTGCTACAGAAGGCTATCTGAATTATGTAAGTCCACCTGATATTGGCAGAGACGATACGCAGTAGACTTCACTAAATGGTGCCTGAACAGGGCAAATACCTCTTTGGGTGTGCCAGATGAACATTCGCAAGTTCATGCGTGTTAAGTGATCCATGGAAAGTTTGAGAGCTGGAACAGATGCTAAGCCCAACGCCCTTCACTTTATAGGCATGGATGCTGCAGGCCAAGGGGCCTTCCCGAGGAATGGAATTCCCCCCCCCAGGACTTGAACCTTGGTCTTCAGCTCTCAGCTGGAGACTTTTATAAGTCCACCAAACAGTTCTGGAAAAAGGAGAGGGGAATCAATATTGATTTCCAGTAGGAACCTATTATGTAATGTTAGCATTTCTTATCTACTCCCAAAGGAATTGCATTTCTCAATTTAAGGAACAAACCTGTTTATTAAACAACCATGACAAAGAAGCCAGCAGAAAACTTACATAGAAGTTGTCTTGCTCTGTTCTTATACTCTGGTTACTAGGAAGAATGAATAACTCTTCAGTTACTCCTCTTCTCTTTCCTCAGCATGGGTAGGAAACAATGAACTTGAGAAGGCTGACAGTGGGAGTCTTGGGGAAACCAGGGAGTCTTGCAAATGCCATGCTGGCAGGTGATCTGTCTCATTGTCTAGGTGGGCACATCAGTGACCTGACAATTAGCTCTCAGGAGGAGTTGAGGGTCTTCCTTTTTTCTAGTCAGAAGCAAATCTTATTAGGTTATATGATGTCTCATTATAAAACAGGGAAGTCTGCCTTATTTATTAAGACAAAATAAATACCACTTTCTTTTTTGAGCAAATATAGGTATTTCTAATGACATATCAGAAAGTTATAACGTGGGCTTATAGGGGTGAAAACATAGAGCGTGAAAATCCCTTACTGTAGAACAAGTTTATGAGATGCCACCCAACTTCTTTACTTAAGAGCATAAGGGCAAGTCTTGGGAATTCCAAGTTGCCAGACACCCTCATGAAGGGGCATGAAACACAGAAGAGAAAAATATGGAGAGATGCCCAGGAACTCAGGGTGACCTCCTGCAACTAACCAGGTTCCCCCAAGCCTGTTGGGAGATAAACAGTGAGAATAACATATTCCTTCACTTCCTTCTTCCTCTAAATCCCGGTACTATTCCTGAAAGGAAATATTCCAATTGAGAGATGTTCAAATTGAGAGAAATTAGAAGGTGTGTGTTGCTGTGTGGGGAAAAGAGATGGAAGGAAGGAAAAGGGCGGGAGGCACATGGGATGTGCGATAGGATACAGCCCAGAGACCAGCAGCCATGTATGTGCTCAACCTATAGTGCTGGGGGATTCTCAAACACAGCAATCTGTCCCTGACAGTGCCGTGACATTTGTTCCCTCTTCCTCAAATACTCTTCCCCTCGCCCTTTACAGAGGCCCTTGTGGCTATATCACCCTTGCTCCCTACTCTCCCATTCTTCTTTTAGAGGACCCTGTTTACATCTTTCACAATCTGAAACCACAATCTATGATTTAATTTTATTTTAGTCATTCCACAAATATTTATTGAGCACCTATTTTATTTTCAGGCTCTGTTCTGAGCACTGGATTTATGGCAGTGAATGAAACAACAAAGGGCCCCTGTCCTCTGAGCACGCATTCCAGTGGGGGAGCCAATAGCCAACACTGAGCTAAGATTGCCCTGTGCCAGGCATCGCTCTCAGCTTCCCACACACGGCACTTCATTCACCCCCCACCCCAAACCTCTCATGTACGGGACCATCAGTGTCCTCTTTATGCAGATGAGGAAACAGGGGCCATAGGTTAAGACATTTGCCCAGGTTCACAGTGTGTTCATCATCCCTTATTTAAGAATGGATCTTTGTTTGTGATCTGTCACTCTGTGAAGTTAGGGACCCTGTATGTCTTGCTCCCTGTTGCATCCCCAGCATCTGGTTTATAAGAGGTGCTGACAAATATTTACAGAATGAATGAAAGAAAAAAAAGTAGTATTTCAAAATACCCATTAGGAATAGTGTGGGCTCCTTCCATAAAAAGGCTGTGCATTTAAGAAAATGTTATTTCCATCCATGTTTGCTGCCTGATGACTGAATCAGGTCTTATTGGGACTCTGACTTTGATCCTTTTCTTCCACCCTATAGAAATGCTTTCTATTGCAGAGCCACATTTAACTATGGTATACTTGTTAGTTATGATTGAAAATGAAGCTTAAAATGTCCTTTTATTACTGCCTGCTTTCTCCTTTTTGATGCTGCTCTGTTTAGTTTCCAGGAAGCTGAGCCATGTTCCTGAAATGAAAACCACCTCCCCCCAGCTTGGCTTTCGGCTGCATGACTCAGGGCCTGGCTTGGACACCCTGGCATCAGAACTCAAAAGCCAGGAGTTTGGACAAGACTTTATTTTGGTATCTAAGTAAGAAGGAAATATCTGGAGCAACTTGTCAGCCTTGAAGAGGAAAAAAAAGAGAGTAAAAATAATAATAATAAATGATGGTATCCTGGGTGAAGATGAGACTGTTTGCAGGCATGTATACTGTGCGCACTTTGCCTGCAATGTGGGGAGGATGTTCTTTGCAGCTCCGTGGAAGAAGCTCTTTGTTGTCTGTGAACACTTGTACCTTGGAGCTGCTTTGGAATGACTGATAATTATGAGAATTCCATGTTAGTGAATCAATGGAATTCACATACGATTGAACATAATTGGGAAGAAGCTAAAAATAGCATATAGTTTGAGGGTAAAAACCAACTAAACCAGAAGGGAAAGAAAAAGTCTCAGCAACTGATGTATTTATTGAAAGGTTTCTTAGCGAGTGGGCAGAAGATGCTAAGGCTAATGATCATGAAAATCATAGGAGTGACACTATTATTGTCAGACACTGGGCTCAACCTTTTGTGTGTCATCCCTCTCTTCTGTCTTATAGTAATTCTTTTTTTATTTTTTTTTTAAGATTTATTTTATTGTTTGAAAGGAGGTGAGAGAGAGAGGAGAGAAAGAGAGCGAGCGAAGGGGGAAGGCCCAGAGCAGTCTCCATAGTTGTACATCATTAATTTTGGCATAGATCCTTTCGCACAGGTGGTTGTGGGGCTGCATGGGGCAGGAATCAAACTGGGGGGTCACGTGCAAGGGAGGTGAGAACCTTTGTGACCATACTGGTGGTTACCAGTTTGCGCTGCAGTTCAGCATATGGGTTTGCACAGCCTGGGGCCAGAATTCAATCCCTGGACCTCATGGTTGCAAGACAGCACTCAACTGCTGAGCTATCCTAGCAACCCTTTAATTCTTACGATGAGCTGAATTGTCCCTTTTCACATGTCAGTGGTTTCACTGATCATATCTGTGATGAAGTTACAACTCAGACCTAAGTCTAATTGACTCCAGGGTTTTGGAGTCCAACCATGGCACTGTATGTAAGAGGATCATCTTCAGGTTATGGGAGAGGAGAGAAGGTATGAAGACCCACCTCACGTACCCCTATTTTCATCTGCTTGATCAGGAATGTGAGGCTTAATATGACAGAGGACAATCTTTTTGGACATATTTTAGGATGCCTCCCCAGCCTTCCTGCCATTTCCTGACTTTCTGCCCAACATCTGAGTGTTTTGGTACATTTGGGAGAATATTCAAAGAGAACAAGGACTCATTTACTCCTCAATGATATTCTATCCCATTGTAATGAGCGGACACCAAGAGATAAGATAGAGCGTAAGAGATAAGATACAACGTCACACAGGATCTAAACAGCAGAATTCATATTTGAGCTGCAATTTCTCTCAGTCAAAAGCTTTGTTGTTTCCAAAGCTAAATTGAAGCCCTTTCCATGAAGATTCTCTTCTCCTTTTGTTCGGATACATGCGGTCGGTGTTTGTCCGTCTGGGGAGCGATGTCTGAGGCGAGTGCTCACACTGCCCCATAGTTTCTTCCATGTTAGCTACTCAGGGAGGCCTCTCCTTCCATCTCTGACTATCTGTGGAGGGATCCTTAGTGAGTTATTGACTATTATTTCATTCTTATGGTCAGGTCTTTGTTCTCTTATCTTGAAAACATATATGGTACTGGGAGAAAAGCAAGAATTACAAGGTAAGGCAATTCTCCTTAGATGCTTAATGTTCATTTGTGACTACTCAGGCTTGTCAAACTGCATGGTCCTAGAAGAGAAGCAGGCAGATGAATTGTAGTGCTTGAAGTTCAAAAAATAAGACTAACTGAGCTGAAAGAGAGAGAAGAAAAAAAAAAAGGAACCAAGAAAGTGCCAAATAGTCTCTCTCTCACACATGTATCCCTCAGAAGACGGATTCCTCTCAGGTGGGGAGGTGAGCTGACATGGAAGCTGAGAAATCCCCTGCCTTTTGAGACATCCTGGCTTGGGATTCCCCTAACATTGTCCAATGTATAACACACAGGGGACTTTGCATGACTGGGGATTGTGAATGGATTTCTTACAACCTCGGAGAAATATGAACTTGGAGCAGATTCAGAAAAGAAATTAATATGACAATTCTTCTACTCTGGTTTAGTGGATCAAATTTTGTATCCACTGCAGATCCATTCCTTGGGCTAAAGAAAAAAAATTCTGTTGTTAAATAGACAGATCTTCTTGCAGGAAGTTGTACAACCTAGAGTCTATGACCAAGCACCCTAAGATGTGGACAAAACAACATGAGCCGGCTCACCTTCTATGCCACCTGCGCAGTTTTTCAGGTTGTGCTCTCTATGTGCTAATAAAAATCCATACTGACAGACCATAGAGCTTTATTTTCCTCCCATTCCCACCTTAAGAACTGGGGCTGGAACCTGCTAGCACCTAATAGTGAAATCATCTACCTAATTTTTAACCAAAGAAAAAGAAGAAGGTAGAACTTACTTGGGTGGGAGAAAAAAATCAAGTCCTCATCGTGGGTCCGGTTGGGCTAGATGCAGAGATGGAGCGCCATGGCCAAACCAGGGAAGTGTCCAGGGTCAGCAAGACGGCCCGGTCCGCCTGCGCGAAGGCCCGCATTCCAGACAAGGGAAGGGAGATAAGAGCTACTTATTTTACCATTCATGCTGGAAGCTGTGCTGCCCAGAGTGTTCTCTGAGATACTTGCTACAACTAACAAGGGGCAACTAAACAGCCTTAGCTGGATTTCCATGATTCATCTTGCTAGGAATAGAAATCGCATCCTCAATCATTACGGCAATGACTATTCCCAAACCTTGACATTAAGGAAGGCACGACAAGGTAATAAAATTTTATATTTCAATAGGGGCCCTTCAGTGCAATCCTGCTCTGCATGATGAATTTAAAAGAAAAAAGACACAACAATAAGAGCCTCCGTTTTCTCTAAAGTAAAATGGTAAATATGCCTGTTCAGGGATCTTTGGATAAGGCACTCAACTGTCTCACCTGCTGAACACTGGTGGACATATGGACTGGGTACCTCCTTCTATCCTGTCGTTCCTCCCCTATTCTCTAGTATTTCTTTCTTCATTTCTTATCCCTTTCTTATGTCATCATTCTCTCTCTTTTACCAGCTTTTGCTCTCTCTGTGGATCCTTCAGCTTCATTCAGAAAAAAATGTTTTAGCCAGCTAACACGATAAACATATTGTTTAATCAACTAATGCCTGGATAAAGGGATGGGTGACAACATCAGAACAGAGAGAGAAATGCAAGAAGTCAAAATCTGTTAGCACACCACATTCGTGCCGTGGAGCCCTCTGCATTCTCAAGAGGGGATTTTGCGTTGGCTCTGAGCTTTCCTGGAGCCAACGTGAAGTGGGAAGCAGGACTCCATTAGTTGACTTGGTGTTCCCAACATAAGGAAAAAAAAGGTAACTCAGGAGACGCATTACACCTTGTGAGGGCCGTCAGACCAGAGAGAAATTGCATTTTGATGTTCACAGCACTATGTTCCAGGAAAACTCTGTTAAGTTTTGAAAAGGGAACAGTTATGGTATTGACTTCAAGTGGTCTCTTAATCACAGAATTCCACACAATCAAGTCCCAGTATTTGCTGGGCTCCTCTGGCATGGAGATGAATTTGAAGAAGCTCACGTGCTCCCTAGTAGACTTACCATAGACTAAAGCTGTCTGTTGAACTCTACCCAAGCTGTGTGCTTTCTTGTTTTGGCAGTCGACATGTAATTGAAATGCCAGGACTCATTTGGATATGAAATAATCATCTTGAAAATGTTCAGGTGAAAAAAAATGCTCTGCTTCTCAACATGTGACTTAATACTTTGAGAAAGGTAACATAAACCTGCAGCATGTGACTCCAAGTTGAAAAGAGCCACAGAGCGTCTGCTGGTTTCCTAACCATTCTTAAATTAAGGCACTGCAATCTGTTACATAAATCTCTATTTTCTTATTTTAGGTTCAGCCAGCATTTTGCTAGTGAATAAATCAGACATCCCAGATGTCGTTTCTCTCTGACTAGATATAAATCACAACCGAAAGGCTCTCTGGGTTTGCCAAAATCACTTTATATGTCAGTGGTATTCAACATTACTGCCCCAGGATTCCCATTTCCCCCAAAAGGAATAAAGAAATCACTTGCTATCAGTTCAGCCTCAAAAACGATTGAATTCCTATATGGAGTACTGAACTCATCCTGATGTCCCTGGTATACAAATGGACAGGATGTGTCCCTTAATTGGTAGATATGGAGAAGCTCCTCTTGCTGTTCCTTTTTCTTTATTTTAATTTATTAGAGATGTCATAAGTAAGCTTTGTTGATGAGGATCAACTACTTCACAGGTCTAAAAGACCTGTCATTACCAATTCATTTCTTTAGGTGTGTATTAGTCAGGGAGGCTACTGCTATAAGAAACAACCCAAACCTCTGTGGCTTAATAGAGTGAGGATTCATTTCTCAACTTTCTCTCTTCTGTCACACACCTGTGTGGGTGCTTTGCTACCCTGGCTCCATCTAGTGGCTCTAACACTCCCTAGACTCTAGGGCCTAGAGCCTCCTGAGGACTTCCTTTATTTATGTCTACAGTTCGCTGACCCGATGAGAAGAGGAATGAGTGAAAATTTGGCAGGATATTTCCAGGGTCAACCCAGGGGGTGGCAAATATCACTTCCTTCCACATTCTGTCCCCTACAACTCAGTCTTGGCCACTCCCAACTGCAAGGGAGGAAGATAGCCAAAGCGTTTTTTTACCCTGAGCACAACAGAAGAAATGAGCTTGAGAGTATCTGACCAGCTCTGTCACAGATGCCAGACTCCTTCCCTTTCCTTCCCTCTCTACTCCTTTCCTTTCTTCTCAAAGTGCTGAGTTCTAGGTGCTTTGGTGAGAGATTTACAGTCTCTAGTCCCTCCCTGAGGTATCTTACTGATCTAGGTAGCAGAACTTCCATATTGGGAAAACAAACTCAAGGAAGAACAGATGCTCTGGAAGGAATTTTGAATATAGTTACTTTTAAGACTTTTTCATTATTATAATTAAGAGGATAAAAGTGAAAATAATATATGGCTGATATATATATATATATATATATATATATATATATCATCAGTATATTATTTTCTCCAGAAAATATGTAAAATTCCTGACATAGTCTTTATATAGATTGTCATAGAAATGAAATATTTCTGAAATGAATTTAAACAAATATTGTCATCAGTCAAAAAGAGATGGAAGAAGCTATATCTAGCCTAATTCAATAATTAGCAATATTTGTAATGATTAATAAGTTCACATTTTAAGTTCAAATTTCCTACTTTGAAAACATAATTTTTCAAATTAGTGAAGGGTGGATTTCTACTCTCCATCCTTACTACCACTGATGATTAAAGGCACCTACCTACCTGTTAGTGATTCAAATACAGCAAATTAGAAATTTAAGTTTTAGAAAGAAACTTTAACCTCATTCATTGGTAATCCCTAGCTGAGTCACTCATTCCATGGGTGGGGGTATTGAGGGGTCCCAGGGAGGAAGCTAAGACCAGTTAAATTTCTGTATGGGTAAAATACATCAGTTTTATGTTTTTTACTAACAGTATTTTTATTACATAAGACATAAATAATTTTTTACTTGAGCATCTTACCAGTGTTTTTCTCCTCATGAGAATTTCAGTGTAGAAATTAATGCATTGGTAAAAGACTGTTAAAAGAGACAGAGGAAACAACAACAACAAAATAGCAAATAAACTAGAGAAACATTAGATTAAAGCACAGGATAAAATTTTGTGCAAAATGTATTTCAGCTATTTCTGAGGTACATCTTTAATTTAATTTTAGTTTATTTTTAAAATATATTCTCTGTGGTTGTACTTACAGGTAAAGGAGAGTTATAATGGGTTTTCATTGTTAATTTGCTAGGAGTATTTCCTTTCTGTTTATTCACTTGTGAGACTAATGCCATTTAGCAGTTGAATTATACAGTGTTGGGCAGAAGTAATGTCCCTTATGTTTATTACAAAATCATAGCATGTAATTCTCTTGAGCACACAATACTATTTTAAAAAGGGCGTACTTTTGCCCAACCCTGTATAAAGCTTGAATAAACAAGTTTTACTTACCCATAAGTCCAAGCTAATGGGGTTGTAATATTCCCTCTTTCCCTAGGTCTGAAGTGATATCAGATACTGATCACTCAACACTACGTAGACACCCGCGGAATCATGACTATGGCAAGGCCCTGTGCTGGGCACCTGCAACCGTCACTGCTCCTCTGACTTGTGTTCTCCCGGATCATAAGCCCCTTGAGAGTAGAACTGGGTTTTCTTTCTTCTGTACCATTCAGTGTCTGGCACACAGTAGATCCTCAATAATTTTTTTCAATGCACGTGTGTTTGTGAATTATATGACTATTCCTGGGCTGTTATTCTAAGCTGATTAACACTGAACAGCCTTCCTTTAAGTATAGTCCTCAGATTCACTGTGTCTAAATTAGCAAGATTCTTGTTTAACAAGGCGGATTCTGGTACCTCGTCCCAGACATGGTAACTCAGAACCTCCTGGAATTTGGGTGAAGAAAGATAGGCAGTTACTGTCTTCACTGGTAAAAACACAGCATGAGTTATCTTTCCCTCTATACCTCTCACTAGCTGTGAAACTAGAACTTCAATTTTCTCACCGTAACTCAAATTTTTAGTGATCACCCCTTTTATCTCTAAATCACTATACGGTGTCAGTCTCAGGGATAGAGATTAAAATTAGGATGATACAGAAAAGATCAGTGGAGCCTTACAGTAAGCTGACAAGAAAATTCATGAAGTGTCCCATT
>PVKE010007867.1:0-49388 GCA_004027555.1 Craseonycteris thonglongyai
AGCATTATGGACACACTCAATGGTTTGGTGTTTACCTGGAGAGGGAGGAGGGGGGAGGGAGAGTTGTGTGGGGAGGGGGGAGTGGGCACCGGATATATGGGGTTGGAGGGGGAGCTGATTCTGGGAGCTGGCCACATAATGCGATGCATGGGTGATGTGATGTGGAGTTGTCCATTGGGAAACTGTCTGATTGTTACCAACCAATGTCACCCCATTAAATTTAACAATAAAATATAATAATATTTTTTAAAAAAAAATTAATTGAACATAGGTAGGTAGGTAGTAGGTAGGTAGATACGTACATACCTACATACATATACACAAACATATGCATATGTATACATATTTTTATATGCTACAATATTAACCCTATCTTAACATTTTCCCATTTATAAATATACTAAGTGCCTCAAAATGTGGATGTGGCCCAGGCCTCTCTGAGAGTATAAAGTGATAAAGACAGCACAAAACTATGGAAATGATATCATCATTTTCTAGCATTTAAATCATCTCAAGGTAACAATTACTACCCCTCCCTTTAAAAAAAAAATCTCCTTTAAAGGTTTCTTATTGACTCTTTTATAATGGCATTTCACTGAGGTCTGAAATTGTATTCTACTGCACTTCAACCTAAAGCCCTTCTGCATTAATGTCACTCCTATCTTTTTTGACCTTGTTGGTGTAAATAGAAAAAGAGTCATTTACTATCTTTTATAGTGGGTATTCCTTCCCTTTTTGCAGTGTATATGGGCAGAGTACTTTGCTTATCATACACAGATGCTGAAAAAATGTTGTTCAAATTTAACCAGTTATGTCAAGCAGCTCCATACACTAAATGCACACACACACACACACACACACACACTCTCTCCATATATATACACACACATACATACACTATATATACACACACTATATATATATATATACTATATATATACATACATACACTATATATATACTACATATATATTATATATATATATATATATATATTCCAAAATGCTTCCTTGATTTTATTTTATCATTTTCCTATAAAGTTTTTACTATCCCAGATGCTACAGTTGCGGAAACCGAGTCTCAAAGAGGCCAAGTAACTTGCCCTAATGAATTCCAGAGTTGGGACTTATGCCCAAGCTCATCTGACTTCGTTTAGGTTCCAGACACCTAGGTAGTGTCTCACCTTCTGTCCTGGGGCTAGATTTAGCTGCTTTTAATCGCCAATAGTTTCCACATGTACTTTCTAATGAAAACAACTCTTAACTATGGACAACTCTACAGAGAATCTGGGGTGGGGATGAAGAGTGAATTTGGAGAGGTTAGAGCTTTGAAATTTCTTCCCATCATATGTCTTGATAGTAACTGCTCAGAAAGATAAGGTGGTACTTATTTCCAGTAAAACTGTGACAGTCCCAGAAATGCTGACTCATTCACAATGGAATATCATTCCTGGAATCGTGTTCCATATATAGTGGCCTGTCAGACCTTTAGCAGACATGACACAGAGGTGTCCCCTTCCTTCAGTGAGAGTGTTCATGGGACAATTTCTGTCCACTTGATGCTCACATGAAAGACTTGTGTTAGAGAAGCCTTGTGTTAGAGAAACACTTCTTAGGTTGCATCCCAAAATATGTAGCTACCAGGGTATTTGTTTTCTTTATAATAAACAGACTTTGAGTATAATAAGTAATTTTGTCTTTTACTATTTTGGCACCTCACTGTTTGGATTATTTTACCCTACTTCATTTCTGTGCAAGTCACTTTTACAGAGTTCAGCTCCTATATCATATAGACCAAGATGCAGAGTTCCAGCAAATACTCTGTCTAAAATCCCCTGCACAATAATTTCTAGTATTCCTCTATGATACTAAAAGAATTTTAAAGAATTATTTTCAGTCTATCACTTCTCATTCTCTCCTCAGGATTCAGCAGTCTTCAAACCACTATTTCCCCCACAACAGGAAAATGATCTCATTCATGCGCCTCCAAAGAGCCATGTGAAATAGATGTTTTCACTTATTTATTTGATCTCTGCAATATTTCATACCATTCACCATTTCCTCCTTGAAACTTGTATATCCTTTGATGTCCTTGTATCATTCTCTTCTTGTTCTTCTCCTATGTGGCCAACATTCCTTCCCATTTTCATTCATACAATAACTTTCATATCATTTATCTGATACTTCCTGCTGCATCTTAAATGTGAACCAAATCATTCATGGGATCCTGCTTCTCTGTATTTTTAACTACAGTTGTCTAAGGTGACCTCATTCTTTTTTTTTTTTTAAGATTTATTTTATTGTTTTTGACAGAGACAGAGACAGAGAGAAGGGGGAAGGCCCAGAACAGTCTCCATAGTTGCACATCATTGGTTTTTTTCCACATAGTTTCATTCCACAGGTGGGCGGGCTGCACAGGGCAGGAACTGGGCCAGGGTATCGCCCCTGTGAGAACTGAACTGGGGGCACTCCCCAGCTCAGCATATGGGTCCGCATGGGCCAGGGCCAGGATTTGATCCTCAGTTCTCGGGGTTGCAAAGTGAGCGCTTAACCCACTGAGCCATCCTGGCCTCGCCAATGACTTCATTCTTAAGACTTCAAATGCACCCATTATACTGTCTCTTCCAAGCACTATAATCATGAGGTCATACCAATCTTGGTCTGGAGCATAGAATCTGATGAATGATGTTTATTGAATGCATTAAATATCTATCTTCAGCCCAGGTCTCCATCCTGAGCCTCAGACAGTAAATATATATATAGCTATATATGTGTGTATACCTCTACCTATTGAGCTATTACACCTAAATGTCTTACAGATATCTCACATTTATCTTATTTAAAAGTAGCTTATTCTCAACTAGCCCCCAATCACTTCCTTGCCTTTGGTTCTTTATTTTAGTAAATGGCACCATGCAAATCAGATGCCCTGAAGGTGGTCTTTATGACTCTCTCTTACCCATGTGCTCTTTATCCACATTCAATTATTTATTAAGTCCATGTGTTGTTCTCCAACAGATCTTTAAAGGCGATCCTTACTCCATCCACTCACACTGCCATACAACCTTAGTTTAAACCTTCATCATTAAATAACTCTTAAAGCCCCTACTGGTCTCTGTCCCTTTGCTTTCCTCAGCCCCTGAATACCCGCCACATCCTCTACACTGTTGTTAGATTTTTTTTTTCTGAAAACAAACCCAAACATGTACATTTATATAGTCACTATTACGTGTTCCATAAACTTTCCCTTTCTCTCTCCGTGTAAGCTCTGAAACAGGCACCTTTCACAGAAGGTTCACTCAAGGCAAATGCAACCACACCCTTGTAACAGGAATGCCACTAACTTTCTAATGGAATCAGAGCCCTGGGTCAAGACAACCCTAGAATCTTATATTTTATTCATGCAAGGGCGGTGGTACCTGTGCCATATCCTAACCAATATACTAATCTTGAACACTGCTTAGTTCACTAATTTAAAATTATTGCTAGCATCCCTTAGGCTAGTTAATAAACCCTCTAGTGCTAATTGAGATGGCTGGGACTTAAACATTTACAGTAGCTACCTGATTAAAGTCTTTCAAATGCTAACTAACCTCCCCTGGAGAGTGTATTTCTGATTAAGGTACTTCAAATATTAGCAAGTTGCCCCTGGAGGTAAGTTAAACTAGCTAAGCGCATACATATGTATTACACTTTCTCTGCTGAACGATTTTAGACTAAATTGCAGACAATATATTGCCCTGTTTTGCTGGGCCTTACATGCATGTCTAATTTGCCTACTGGGTAATTAAGCTGTGCCAGCTCTTACCCAACCCTTGGCATCCTTGCCTCAGTGCTCAGTACAAAAATGGATATGCAACGAATGTTTTGTTAATAAATGAATGAGTGACTTTCCCTATCTGTTAGTCATAGGAACAAAGGTTCTGTGTAGGAATTCAGAATTCATTTTCTCTATCTAGTCATCAATCTTTCACATCTCTGACAATGGCTAATATTAAGCTGAACCATATGAAAATGCCACCTTTGAAATTGAAAAAGATGCAAATATTGGCCATTTTACATGATTCAGTTCCCTATGATGCTTTCATTTTAAAGCAGTTAAAGAGAAACCAGTTTTAAGCATTTGTAAGACTCAAGTTCTATTCAAATGCTTAATGAGGAGGTCCCAGGAGCAGAGTCAGACCCTTTACCTCTCAGTGTTGCCATTGCTTCTAAAAAAACTCCTTAATATTCTTAATCATTGGATAGGGGGCTATGGTTGCCTTGCCATTGACACAGATCAATTAAATCCTGAGCACTTCCGAGGTGACATTCAGATTAGTGGGAGGGTGAAAGGAAATCAATTCTTACTTTTCAGCCTGCAGGTGTCCACAGGTTTCCTGGTGTGAAGAGCAAACTCTTATTTCAAACACAAAGGCAAAGATGGCCTCTTCTTTCAGGGCCACGAGCTGATTGCTGAGGTGATGTAGGGAAGAATAGGGACCCCAGGGGTCTTGCCTTGCCATTAGGGGCACAGGCACAAAAAGACCTCTTTCACCAGAGTTAGTAAGAGGAGAGGACAGAATTCCTATTTCACCAACCCGTGAAGTAAAATTACCTTGAGAATTTGGACTCCATACAGGGATAAGAGCACCAGCTTTCATTATCCAGCGAAGAGCGGAAGGGAGGAAATGCTTTTTAAGGAAAAGTGTCACTTTGGAGGGGAGAGGGGAAGAAAAGATGAGTCAAGGTGAGGCGAAGTGTGAATTCCACCATTTAATTAGCGATCACCCCTGACCGGCCAGACACAGCTAGTATAATTTCTGAGTGGTTAAGACAAAGAGAAAGAGTGGTAATTAGACAGCAAGCACTAGAGCATTGAGAAGTGTCACATTGCCAGGGTTTGCACTGAGAGCAAGCTGGATATAAGTGCTATGCTTTTCACATAGTCTGCTTTCTAATTAGCAATCAGGGCTGATTTGTCAGTCATTCCACCTATAATGCATAAAGTGCTGGAACATGGGGGGGGGGGCGGGAAGCAAGCTCAGAAAATCAATTATGCTTATATTTACATTCCCTCAAGGCTGAGGCATTGCAAAAACGACCAAAATATTATCTTTCTTTTTACAAAAGAGCAGAAAGAAAGGGTGAGATTGCAGTTTAATATAATGAATAAATCTCCAGCTGTTTGGGGAAAGGTGCAATAGCTGAATATTTATGAGACTGATGGTGGGAAATGCATTTCATATGGTCAGCAATTATAAAATATCCTACCATTTTTAAAGACCATAGGAACAAGTACATGTTCAAGAAATATAGAACTATCTTTTACTTATAGGGAGTTAACAGGAAATGCTTTAAAGTCCAGCCTTTTTATTGGATGGTGGCTGGCAGAATGGAAATTTCTCATGGCAGACAGCCATGCAAGTGTAACAGTATACTCATGCAAAGGTGGTATATAACTTCCTTCTAGCCTTCTCAAGAAGAGAGTCTAAATTCATTCAGTTTCTCTACTTCCTCAGCTCATATTCAGTCCCCAACTAAAGCGTCTGCATTCCTTTGCCACCAGTCCACCAAAGCTAGCCCTGCAAAGGACACTGGGGACCACAATTTCCAATTAAGTCAATACTTCCTGGTATTAGCCTTAACTGACTTCTCTGGTGTTATTGCCACTAAAGACTTCTCCCCTCTCCTTCAAACACTCTCATCCTTGGATACTGTGATATCTCACTCTAGCTTGTCCTTCTGCTTCATCCTATTTATATCTTTTTTGTGAGCTTCTCTTTATCTGCATGTGTTTTAAATATTGGTGCTCCCCAACCGAGCCTGCACATTTTCTCTGAATGTTATTTGCTTCTAACCTGTGGTTTTTAACTGCCACTGACAGGCAGAAGATACCTAAATCTCCACCTCTTGTTCTAATCTGTAGCCTCAGACTCAGGCTCAACATTTACCTTCGAGATGGACACCCTCACCTAAATATTCACCAACACTTTATTTACAATACGTCCAAAGTAGAATTGACCTGCGGCTCATTTGTGAATAAGTCAGGTGAATCAACTTTGTCTCAAGCAGATGAGAATCAACGACTTGAGATCGCAAGTGATGGTGACATTCAAAGTATGCTTGAGACAACTTCAAATTTCTTTATGTTCTGGATTAAAGTCAAGGCAGAATATCCTGAGGTCGCCACAAAAGCACTGCAAAGCCTCTTCTATTTCCAACATTCTATCTTTGTGAAGCAGGGTTTTCTGCAGTGACAGCAACCAAAACGAGATTATGGAGTAGACGGGACATAAGCAACACACTTCAGATGTCACTCTCTCCCGTCACCCCAGATGGGACTGTCTAGTTGCAGGAAAACAAGCTCAGAGTTCGCACTGATTCTGCATTATGCTGAGTTGCATAATTATTTCATTACATATTATAATGTAATAATAATAGAAATAAAGTGTGCAATAAATATAATGTGCTTAATTCATCCCAACCACCTCTCGCCCCTAAGTTGCCCCTGAAAGGGTGGCAACTGCTGTGTTATAGAAATGTTCTCCTAGTCTGTCAATTGTCCTTCGATTTTGCTTATGGGGTTGTGTGTGTGTGTGTACATGTGTGTGTGTAAAAGTTTATCTTTTAGTAATCGTTCTCAATCTATATATTTATTGAGCTCAGATTTTGATTCATGGCTAGAGAGCCTTTCCCTATGCCCTTAATAAGATTAAAGAAGAATTTGCCCATTTTTTCTTCACACATGTGTATGTTTTCATTTTTTACATTTAGATCCCTAACTCTTTGGAGTTTATTCTTGTGTATGGTGTGAGATACAGATCTAATTTAATCCTCTTCCAAATGGCTACCCAGTTGTCCAGGAAAATTTATTAAAATCTCCAGCTTTCTCCCAATAATTAGAGATGTCACCTAAATGGATATGTTATAACTTTAGTTTCTAAAGTTATAAAAATGAAGAGATCATGAGAACCATCAACACACAAGAAATTTCAAAAAAGTTATTCATTACAAAAAAGCAGATAGAAGAGCATTGATGGGTGAAGCTAAAGAAGCCATACACTCCGAAAATAATGATAAAAAATGCCAATTCATCAAGAATACATGTCTTTTTTTTTTAAGATTTATTTTATTGTTTTTGACAGAGACAGACAGAGACAGAGAGAAGGGGGAGGGCCCAGAGCAGTCTCCATAGTTGTATGTCATCAGTTTTCAACATGGTTTTGTTCCACACAGGTGGGTGGGGGCCACGCAGGGTGGGAACTGGGCTGGGGGCCTCCTGTGTGGGAAGCTCACCCCGGTTCAGTATATGGGTCCACATGTGCTGGGGCTAGGATTCGATCCTCAGTCTCCAGGGCTGCAAAGTGAGTCAACCCAGCTTCCCCGACCTAACAGTCTTAAATGTGTATCAACTGTAGTTGTTAAATTTATTGGCGTCACATTGATTAGTAAAAATTACATAGGTTCCAGGGGAAGCCGGGATGGCTCAGTGGGTTAAGTACTCACTTTACAGCGCCGGGGACCGGGGATCAAATCGGGGCCCCAGCCTGTGCAAACCCATATGCTGAACTGGGGAGTGCCCCCGGTTCAGTTCTCACCGGGGTGAGACCCCGGCCCAGTTCCTGCCCTGTGCAGCATCGCTCCCACCTGTGGAATGAAACTATGTGGAAAAACTGATGATGTGCAACTATGGAGACTGTTCTGGGCCCTCCCCCTTCTCTCTGTCTCTGTCTCTGTATCTCTCTCTATATATATCAAATACAACAAAAATAAATCTTTAAAATTACATAGATTCCAGGTGTGCAATTCTATAGTACTTCATCTATGTGTTGCATTGTGTGCTCACCACCCAGTCAGCTGTCCTTCCATCACCATATATATGATGCCCCACTCTTCTCTCCCTCCTCCCTCCCCACTTACCCTTTGGTAACCACTAAACTATTGACTGCGTCCATGAGTTTTTGTTTCTTTTTTGCTTTCAGTTTTATATTCCACATATGAGTACAGTCTTGACTGATTTTTAAATCTAACAAAATGCTGTGGCTCTCATTGACCACAAAAGTGGAGTTGGAAAATTATTTCTTTATTTCTCCTTCTGAAACTGTTTCCCATTTCAACCCACAGAGCCACAGGCATACTGAGGAACTTCCAGAGACATCCACAGAAACATCTTGACACCCCTAACATACTTTAGATCCTTGGAAAACAACTGGGTATAGTGGTCATTCAATCCTTCCAGCTGGGAGTTTTTATCTTTTGCTTTTGGCTTTTTAATATTTTACCAATTAATTTCCACTCTCCAAGTAAAGCTTCAGATAATGAAAACATCAATTCATTTTAGAGGAGGTAGTTCTGGGATAGGATGTTTTATTCTGAAAAACCATAAAAGCCAGGCCAAGCAGCTCTTGGCTACATTACACAGGCAATCCCACTCCCTGTCAGTCCAGAGTACTGCTTAGCTTCCCGCCCTGCAAAAGCACTGAGAGATGAATCATCTAATTTCGAAAAACACTTTGCATTCATTACAAACTGGATGATGAGTTTTGCTATAAGTAGGATCAGTTTCACATTTTGGAAACTCTCCAGAATCTAGCTTTAAGGTGCACACAAGGCGGGTAGACAAGTAGGTAGGATTTGTACCAAAAGATTTATTCATAGCTCTGAGCTGTTGGAATCAGTGAGTCAGCCAAAATCATCCCTTTGTGTTTACGAAATGCCTTTCCTCCAGGGAGTTCTCCTCACATTCATTACTTCATTAATCATCCACTATTCCCTTGGAGAAAGAAAAGTGAGTAAACATGGGTTATGATAGCTCTCAGTCCCAGGAGGGATTACTGAGGCTCAGAGTGAACAAATAATGTAGTAATTCAAATCTGAAATTAAAAAAAATAAAAACACTGTTCTAGGAAATTTGTGGAGTAATCATGTAGATTTTGTTGTTTTAATCCCTACAATTGATACTGAGAATAAGAGGTGAACGCTGCCCAATGAGCATCATTAGTGTTAATTTGTAATTTAGCAGGAAAAGAACTTCAAAGCACTGTAGCTATACTGTTCGTCAAATTTTTCACATGCTACACAAACCTATCAGGGTCTCTTCTGGTTGAAAGTCTTATCACTTTGCCCATCCCACATTTATGAGATCTGCCTTCAGTTAGAGATAAGTCACTGAATTTCCTCATTTATAAAATAGGCCTACCCTATGCTTTTGCCAGAGGTATTTGGTGAAAAAAAAAATTTAAAAAGTTCTTCACTCCTTGGGAAAAAACAAAACAAAATATTACATATGGAGTCAGGCATATTATTACAGGCCCAAAGCCCCCCTCTTTAAGGGAAATGAGGACTTTATGTTACTATGACCTGAGTGAGAATTTCAATACAAATAAAATTATACCTTGTATATACATATTGTTGTTTTGTGGCTCCTGATATATATATATATATATATATATATATATTTTTTTTTTTTTTTTTTTTTTTGGTAGATCATGGTCTTGAGCACAACCAATGATGCTTTTACTCATTCGTTGGTCACCATTTGAAGGTATTGATATGTTTATCACACATATGAGGGAATGGAGTCAAATATTTTGGGGATATTGGCTTTGCATGCATGATTTTAATTATTCCTGACAACCTACCCAAAAAGAAGAAAGCATTATTATCCTCATTTTACAAATGGTGATACATATAAAATTACAAAAGAAATTTACCCAGGATATCAGAGTCCGTAGGTGGTAGAAGTGATATTTGAACTCAGGTCTTAAATACACGTTTTTTTCTAATACATTCTTTTTTTCTCTTTTTTTTTAAGATTTATTTTATTGTTTTTGACAGAGAGAGAGAGAGACAGAGAGACAGACAGAGACAGAGAGAAGGGGAGGTCCCAGAGCAGTCTCCATAGTTGTATGGCATCAGTTTTCAACATGGTTTCATTCCACACAGATGGGCAGGGTCTGCACAGGGCAGGAGCTGGGCTGGGGGCCTCCCACAGGGGAGGCATGCCCCCATTCAAGCCAGGGGTTGACCCAGGGGGCAAGAACTGAACTCAGGGCCTCCTGCACGGGAAACACACCCCAGTTCAGCATATGGGTCCGCATAGGCTGGGGCCAGGATTCAATCCTTGGTCCCTGGGGCGGCAAAGCGAGCGTTTAACCCGCTGAGCCAACCCGGCTTCCCCCTACATTCTTAAATACATGTTTTCTTCTAATACGCATAAGATTTTCCAGCAATGATATGTATCATCTTAATTTGATTTATTCCAATGTCTTAAATTATGTAATTCACAAAATGAACTTGAATCTGTATTCATCACTTTGGAAATACTGGGTTTCTGGACAGGATGGGAGCGAACGACTCCACTGTAATGAAAGAAGAGGGACAGATGGCGGTGTTCCCTGTAAAAGGCATCCTGGGTAATTTGCAGCTCATGGGGGCTAAATGCTCATGATTGTTTTATAACCTGGTATGTCTGAGGAAGGGGTATTGTGGGTGTTTTTCTAAATATCTAACAAAAGAACAATGTTCAAAATTAGTACTGCCATACAATGCAGTATTCGTTTTTAACTTTCCTTGGGCCCCAACATTCCTGTGGAATGCAACACACTGGTATCAGTGATAGTGGTATGGTTCTCTGCTGCACCAATTCACAGCCAAGTGGGCAGCCTGTCTGAATCCCTGAAGACAGGGTGGTGAGGTCCCTGCAGAAACTTGGAAAGGGCCTGTTTCTCACATGATTTCACTGTGGAGGGCAGGCAAGCAAGATAAGCCATATTCCCACCACTAAATAAATCCAATCCTTATTAGAACAAATAACCCATGCCTTCATGCAAATTATCAGGAATAACAGCCTAAAAAGTTACAATGAGGTTCCCTTCCTCCAGCCTGATGTAGCCTCATGCCAGGGCATGTGGCTTGAGAAGTACAAGCTGTACTACTTCAGTACCAGGGGACTTGGGGCATCACCTCTACAACCAGAGGCAATGACTACTCAGTGACAGGAAAATCCGAGTCTCCATCTTTCACTAGAAGCACAGAATGGCTCTTAAGTCTTAAGTACCTGTTAAGAGATAAAAAGCTCAATCTCTTTGGCCCCCAATAATTATCAATAGCCTGGGTGATCTACTAAAAAAGAAAAGAAAAGAAAAGAAACGCACATACAACAAAAGAACATTTAGGCTAACTAAAAATTAAAGAAATGCAAACTAAAATCATTTTTCTCTACTCAGTTTTCATTTTATAAAGTGAAGCCAATGCTAA
This sequence comes from Craseonycteris thonglongyai, assembly GCA_004027555.1. Lineage (NCBI taxonomy): Eukaryota > Metazoa > Chordata > Mammalia > Chiroptera > Craseonycteridae > Craseonycteris > Craseonycteris thonglongyai. Next base: position 11,241 of record PVKE010007867.1, read on the forward strand.
TGGAGATAAAACGTGAAAACTGTTATACACTGCTGCTGGAGGGGTGCATGTTGGTTCAAACCTGCTGGAAAAGCACTGTGGCAATGTGATTCAAAAGGTAAAAATGAAGAATACATACTGTATGATTTTAACTATATGCCATTCTTAAAAAGGCAAAGCTATGGAGACTAAAAAATATCAGTGGTTCCCAGGCGTTAGAGGAGATGAAGAAATGAGTAGGTAGAACACAGGATTTTGAAGGCAGTAAAACTATTCTGTATTATACTGTAATGGTGGATACAAGTCATTACACATTTGTCAAATCTTATAGAATGTGCAACACAAAGAGTGAACCCTAATATAAACTACAGACTTTGGGTAATGATGTATCAGTGTAGGTTCACTGTTTGTAACAAATGGGCTAGTCTAGTGCAGGAAGCTGGTAGTAGGGGAGGCTGTGCACATGTACTGGCACGTGCTTTATAGAAACTGTAATTTTTGCTGTTTTGCTGTGAACCCAAAAGTGCTCTACTTTTAAGAATCTTTCTTGAAATAACTGCTCAAAATGCAATCAGAGTTATATTAAAGATGTTTATCAGAATAGTTATGCAAATTTATTTATTTATTTTATTTTATTTTTTTATTGTTTTGACAGAGAGAGGGAGAGACAGAGACAGAGAGAGAACTGAACTGGGGGCACTCCCCAGTTCAGCACGTGAGTCCGCACGGGCCAGGGCCGGGATTTGATCCTGGGTCCCCAGCGCTGCAAAGTGAGCACTTAACCCACTGAGCCATCCCAGCTTCCCCAAGTTATGCAAATTTAAAGACAAACTAAATATCAACTAGTGAAGTAACAGGAAGATAATTAATGGTACATCCATAATGAAATACTATGCAAACATTTAAAATCAAGCTTTCAGGGGAAGCCAGGATGGCTCAGCAGGTTAAGTGCTGGTTTTGCAGCCCTGGGAACCGAGGATCAAATCCTGGTTCCTGCCCTGCACAGCCCCTGCCCACCTGTGTGGCCCCTGCACACCTGTGTGGACTGAAACAGTGTCAAAAACCGAAGACATACAACTATGGAGACTGTTCTGGGCCCTCCCCACTCTCTCTGTCTGTCTGTCTCTGGGAAGCCGGGATGGCTCAGTGGGTTGAGCGCTCACTTTGCAGCGCCGGGGACCGAGGATCTAATCCCGGCTCCGGCCCGGCCCATGCGGAACCATGCGCTGAACTGGGAGCTCCCCTAGTTCAGTTCTCTCTCTGTCTGTCAAAAACCAGTAAGTAAGTAAGTAAGTAAGTAAGTTAAGTAAGTAAGTTAAGTAAGTAAGTTAAGTAAGTAAGTTAAGTTAAGTAAGTAAGTTAAGTAAGTAAGTTAAGTAAGTAAGTTAAGTAAGTAAGTAAGTAAAGTAAGTAAGTAAGTAAATATTTTTTAAAAAAAGAATTGTTAAAATAAAAACAATGAAGTAGGGGAAGCCAGGATGGTTCAGTGGGTTAAGTGCTCACTTTGCTGCCCTGGGGACTGAGGATCGAATCCCAGCCCTGGCCAGTGAGGACCCATATGCTGAACTTGGGTGCACTTCCTATGCGAGAGGCTCCCAGTTTGGTTCTTGCCCCCGCATTGGGCCCCTGGCTCAAGGGGGCGTGCGTTCCCGCCCTGTGTGACCCCCACCCACTTGTGTGGAATGAAACCATGTTGAAAAACTGATGACATACAACTATGAAGACTGCTCTGGGCCCTCCCCCTTCTCACTGTCTCTGTCAAAAACAATAAAATAAATCTTTAAGAAAATGAAATAAATATATTTTTTAAACGCTTTAAAGAGTACATAAAAATATAAGAAAATTCTCAAGTGTAAAAGTCAGGATAGAAAATTAAGTGTATCCCAAGGATATCAATTTCCTGAATATGACAAAATCTGTATCTAAGAGAAAGTATAAAAGGTTCTCCTTTGACTATTGAGATGTGGAAGCCTTTCTAAAAGCACGACAATAAAAACACAATCCATAAATAAAAATGAAAAAAATTTAATACATAGAAAATAGTTTAACTTTTTGGCATCAATCAAAACAGAAATATAACTAAAATTAAGTGAAAATCTGGGGAAAAAATACTTGATGCACACGTGACCAAAATAAACAAATTAATTAACTAACTTCACAATCTGCATTAGATAAACCTGATCACAAATCACAGGACTTACTGTTTGATCATATTAAACTCCCAACACAGTCTCCATTTCTCTACTGTGTAAAGCAAGCTCCCTCATATTATGAGTGTTGTCAGGATTAAGGGAGACAAAGCTTGTAGAGTTCATAGCACAATTTATGACACATAGCTCTAAGTTAATAATAGCTATTACTATTAATAAACTAGAAAAACTCTAATAAGTCATCATTCTCACCCAAAATATCTGTAAAAATAAAAATTAAAAGCACCACCCAGTACTGAAAAAAGGAAGAGGAACTGGCACTCTCATAGATTGCTGGTGGGAAGGTGAATCTGTAAAGTCTTCTTAGATGGCAATTTGGCAATACATCCAAATTCTTAGAATGCCTACATATTCATTGACTAAAAAAATTTCACTTCTAGGAATTTATCCTGAGGAATATCACACATTTAATAAAGAATGTACAAGGATTTTCATGAGAATATTATGTATACAGTCATCCCTTCTTATCTGCAGCAGGTACAGTTCCAGACAACCAGTGGATGTCTGAAACCATAGATACACGAAACCCTATGTATACTACCCTGTTTCCCCCAAAATAAGACAATGTCTTATACCGTTTCCCCGAAAATAAGACAGTGTCTTACCCTGTTTCCCCAAAAATAAGATAGTGTCTTATATTAATTTTTGCTCCCAAAGATGCTCTAGGACAGGTCTTATTTTTGGAGGAATGCCTTATACGTATTTCAGCAAGAGGCAAAACTGTAAGTAGGTCTTATTTTCAGGGGATGTCTTACTTTTGGGGAAACACGGTATAATTTTCCTATACATACCTATCTTTTCGCCTAAAGGAAGCACCATACAAGATCTGACAATTAAGTTTGTGAACTTATCCTAGAAATAGTGCTGCACACCTCATTGCTGCATATCATTATGGTCACCTTCCAAGTACTCCCCATGCGAAGCTATGCACCGATGCGGGCTCCTAGTCCACCTTTCAAAGCAATTTTGGAACCCTTTCTGGCTCAGGTGTCAGAGCCGTCATCATATTACCCTTGGTGTCATCAAGATGTCTTCCTTTCAATGTTTCCTTTATTTGGGGTAAAGAAAAAAAGTCATTAGGGGCCAGATCAGATGAGTAGGAAGGATGTTCCAATGCTAAAAACTCCCTCACAGACAGTGCCGTGTGAGCTGGTGGTGCATTGTCGGGATGCGAGAGCCATGAGCTGTGGGCAAAAAGTTCAGGTGGGTTCGTCTAACTTGTTCATGCAGTCTTTTAGCATTTCCAAAGACTGTCCAGTTGGTACAAATTCATAATGAACAATCCCTCTGATATCAAAAAAAGCTTAGCAACAGGGTTTGGACTCTTGATTTGGACGGATGGAACTTTTTTGATGAATACTTATTGGAGCTACTAATAGCGCAAAAAGAAAGTTGGGAATCTTATCCATGTAGTTATGCTCCAGTGAACCCAAAACTTTTCTCAGAGGGAACACAAGCTCCATTAAGACTTCCTGAAGACTAGAAGAGAATTAAAGGAACTGAAGAGTCATTCAGCACCCAGCCACCTAAGAAACCCGAGGACTGTATTCATCCTTCTCTCATCACTACGCATTGCTAATGCTGCCTGGATCGTAAGTCGGCTACTATCTACTCCTACTCCTAGTAAACAATTGTCACCCTAGACTCTATATTAGCTTCTAATAATCATAATTTTTGCTTGTTTTTGGCATCCACTGCTTTATTTTCTTCCTGCCAGCCTTTTCCATGGGGATCTTCTCCCTCTGTTTCCATTGTGATTGACTCAATCCTTGTATGTGTTCAGTTAAAGAATACAAAAATAAAAATTGGTTGTGGTAATTTCTATTGCCTCTGACTTGGCAAGCTTTTGTGACAGGTCATCTCATAGGTTCTAGGTCATTAGAATGTCCATACATTGACTGCTCTTCGAAAGGTCAGAGGTTGCAAACAAACCACATGTGGACTAAATCTAGCCCATAGACATAATCTGTTTGGCCTGAGTTCTGTTGGCTCACACAGTAGAGAGATCAGGAGACTTCATTTAAAAATAGAATCTCATAGCTTTTCTTGAAAATCCAAAGATCTAGGCAATACTTAGTTTTTATTTCTGGATAAAACAGTTAGCAAAACCTTAGTATTGGCCTTCCCCTTAGCATAGGACATGTTCTGTCCAGTTTTGGGTAGCCTCCAATTAACTGCCGATTGCCTCCTGCATCTGCCTGCTTACTTGCTGGCCTAAATTGGCTTTTAAGTTTGCAAACTTTAAAGCAAGTGCCTGCCTGCCTCTGTTTCTGTCATTCATGGCCAGAGTGGTAGAGTCAGGTGATAAGAAACAGCTCCCTATTTATAAGAAATGATATGCCCTGCTCCCTCAACAGAGAGCCACAGCTAGGAAACCTTTTGGAGGGAGCCATGAGTGTGACTGATATTCTGAGGCTTGGCTTGTATATTACACAAATAGGGCAAATAACATACTTTTATAAATATAAATAGATATTTATTTACATAAAGATATAGTCACAATGCATTGTGAAAGAGCAGATTCAAATCAATAAGGTAGTATCTCATTTTTTTTTGTAAAAAATAACTACATATAGGCATTATTTATTAATTGAATTCCATCCTTTCCAGGTTTGATACGTTGAATTCAAATTTGGAAGTAGTGAAAGAATGGGCAAAAATATTCTATTATTTTAAATTAGAAAAATTGTAATTCCAATGAATTTTCCAAAATTTAACTAAGTACTGTTCAATATCTATGTAATAACGTTCTCAAGGATTTCTGCTTAAGTATATTATATACAACATCAACTACATTATTATTTAATACTTAATGGACTTTTTAGTGGATATACAGGGTCTGGCTGAAATAACACCCTTTTTTAAGTTTAACAGCTCATCAAAAGGGGACATTACTTCTGCCAGATCCTGTATTTTCATGTACTATGCAACAATACAGTAGAAATTAGTGTTCTTTTTTTTAAAGATTTATTTTATTGATTTTTGACAGAGAGAAGTGGGAGGGCCCAGAGCAGTCTCCATAGTTGACATTAGTTTTCCACATAGTTTCACTCCACAGGTGGGCACAGGGCTGTGCAGGGCAGGAATTGGGTCGGGAGCCTCCCACATAGGTCCTGGCAAGAACTGAACTGGGGGCACACCCCAGTTCAGCATGTGGGTCTGCATGGGCCGGGGCTGGGATTTGATCCTCAGTCTTCGGGGCTTCAAAACGAGCGCTTTACCTGCTGAACCATCCCAGCTTTCCCTGAAATTAGTGTTCTTTATACACTGCATCAAGTATATACAATAATATATATTTAAAGTTATGTGACGAATACAAATAACAGGTAGTTAAATATGCAACCATGGAGATTTTTAAAAATAATTACTTACCAAGTAAGTACCAAGGAGCGGTTTAGGAAGAGAAAGATGGAGACTGCCGTTAGATAGACACTTGATGCTGTTGGGATTGGGTGCAGGTGAAAGAGAGGAGCAAGTGAAAACAGCAAGGGGAGGAGGTGGGAGGAAGAGTTGTGGGGGGAGGTGGGAATGGACACCGGATATATGGTGATGGAAGGGGAGCTGATTCTGGGTGGTGGGCACATAATGTGATGCATGGGTGATGTGATATGAACTTGTACATCTGGAAACTAATTGTTACCAATCAATGTCACCCCATTAAATTTAACAATTAAAAAAAAACCAACAGAAAACTAATGATGTACAACTATGGAGATTGCTCTGGGCCCTCCCCCTTCTCTCTGTCTCTCTGTCTCTCTGTCTCTCTCTCTCTCTCTGTCAAAAACAACAAATCTTAAAAATAGAAAACAGCAAACACTGGCAGTCACCCATGTTCAAGTCCAAGGATCTGGAGGACAGTTGTCTCTTTTTGGCACTTGAATCTCTAGAAGATTGGACAACCATGGGCCCAAAAAATAAAACCTGCAAGAGCAATCATTTTATCTGCCTAATTCCAAGTTTTCTAAAGATGCAGCAACAGGTATTTATGGCTCCTCTTTCTTCCCTTTGACCTAAATGAAAACCAAGTTGAACAAGTTTCTTGGTCATAAATTCATTGTACTGTCCCCCTCACTAAATCTAGACTTCTTCACAAGATTTAGGATTCTTGCTTTGTGTTAACCTGAAAACCTTGGAAATCAGCAACAATTGTGGGACCTGTTTCTCATACACTCCGTTCATGGTTTGTTTTGATACATGCCAAACCCTGCTGATAAATTTGAAGACCTTCTGAAAGTCAAAACTCTCCCATAAATCCTTAATCAAAGCAGTATTGTGGGCATCATCAGACTATAGATCAGCACATAAGTGCCACACACTGCATCACCCTCTGTAAACAATGTGCCTTGAAGTTTGCAGTGACTCTTAGGTCCAGAGGCTACAATAATGGCATAATGCTGAGAGGCAAAAAGACCACCTTAATTGTCAACAGTAGAAGGGCATCTGAGGAGAAGTGTCTGTTATCAAAAGACCCTGGGTTGCTAGTTTTCCATTCTCACACACTCTGATGAATAGGGACAGCTAGCTTCTCCTGTAATCACTGAACACTGCCTTGGTCACCCAATCTTTATGAGCTGAGTATCATTAACAGGCAATTCGTTCTTCAATAATCCTTAAAAGTCACGTGGGTATTTTTGAAGTGATACACCAGTAGAGGTTTTCTGGCTTAACATCACATTCACTTTAAAGCAGTGTTAGCTTATTTTGTATGGATGATGTTCTGGCACTTTCATCTCCTTTCCTGAAATGAACATATAGGATAGCATTTGTTTCCAAAATAGCTCAATTTCACCAATGTTAAAATTTTGCTTTGCAGTTCAATCACCTTTGTCAATAGTTTTCTGAGATTTATGGGCTCATCTCCTATCTTCACAGGCTTTTCAGCATTCTCAAGAGACATTTTCATATAATAATACACGGAATCTGATGAGATAATGAACAACATGTTTAAGCTGTGTAAGCACAAGATTCAGTATTACCAAAAGAAGAGCTGAGAGCCTACTTCTGCTGGCTCTATATTTTCTCCGCTGAATCTGTGCACAAATCTGTTGTGACAACGTGGATTTGTTATAATAAGTTTTCCTTTCAGATAGTCAGTTTTGGTTATGAGTCATTTAAACAAAGATTTAGACAGTGAGATTCAGATGGCAAGGATTATCTACAAGTATTATATTATAAAAAGAATAGAAAAGGATATAAACCAAGGTCAACAGTAACTATCCCTGAAAGATAGTTACTGAAAGAAGAGTAATTTTAATAATCTTCCTTTTTGCTCATCAATGCCTTTATTGAAAATGAGTATTGTATCAATTTTGTAGTTTAAATTAGGAAAAAAGATAAAACAATAGAATAAAATGCCATCTACCTGGACTAGCAGAATACTTCACACTTGAATCACATTCTTTTGGTCCTTAAAGCATCTAAAGGCACTTTAACAACATTTCCCATCCATTTATGCTGCAGAACTTTATTTAAAATGCAACAAGATATTAAAATGAGACTCTTTAGAATTTGTTTCACCAGAGGCCACCAAGAATCTGAGAGCCTGGGGAAGCCGGGATGGCTCAGTGGGTTAAGCGCTCACTTTGCAGCGCTGGGGACTGAGGATCGAATCCCGGCCCCAGCCCGTGCGGAACCATGTGCTGAACTGGGAGCTCCCCCGGTTCAGTTCTCTCTCTGTCTCTCTGTCTCTCTGTCAAAAATAAATAAAAAAATATATATTAAAACAAACAAACAAACAAAAACAAATATGCAAAAAAAAAAAAAAAGAATCTGAGAGCCAAGCAACAGATGACAAAGGAAATTTGCAGAGGTGTCAGAAAACTGGTCTTTCAACCTTTAGCTCAACATCATGTCAAAGTTGTAGACGAGGCAGAGAAAGAAACCTTGCAGTGCTGCGGCATTTTTCTTTCCTCTCCCTTGGGAGGAAAAAGAATGTACGGTATCCTCTTCACCTCAAGCTTAGAGAAAGGGGCTTTAAGGAGGATATTTACAGAGCTTGATGAGCATTTCCTCTACCGCGGAGGGCTCAGTGACTGGTGTCTGACACACCCTGAAGAATCTATCCCCTGCGGTAGAGGACCCCGAGCTGCAGGGGGCGCTAGCGACGCCTGCGCCAACAGCGTGGTGACCAGGCAAGCACGATGTTTCCTGACCCTGACCCACTTTTCCCCCCAAGTCAAGAATTTGGGACAACTTAGTCATGGGGGTAGGAAAGGAGGGTGTAAGGAATTAGAGAAATTACAATTTCAAGACCTGGAAAAGAACAGGATGCAAGACCATGTCCTCTTTGTCACCACAGACTTCCAACCCAACCAGTGGGAGAAGAAAAGTTCAGCTTCAAGTCAAGGTCAAAGTTTTTATTATGTCGCTGAACTGAATATAATAAAGACTAAGAGGAGACTATTCTAGTGACTACATGTAAATGGAAACAATTTGTTCCCTGAGAATGATACCAAAATTCAAGAGACCTGTTCTAAATTTTACGTAAGGGGTGGGGAAAATCAACAGGCATTAAATGGACACTGACTGTGGCTTGGGAGTGGGGAAAGGACAACAAATTTGCTTATAATTGTGCCTTATAGTACTCTGTTGGTTCATATTATGACTCCCGTATGCATCATATTGCCCTGGTTATGATAAAGAAGTTATATAGTACATCATACTCTAAACATACCTTCTTTACCAGAGCCCCACAGGAAGTAATTTGCCCCAGCCTTTGTTCCAGCAATAGCTCTCCTCCACAGCAATTGTTTTCTTTTTACAGGTTCTGTGATTCATCAAGAAGCTGGTCCTCTTGGCAGTGGACCTGGGTTTAGTTCAGCTGTGAGAACATTCAGAATGAAATGCGCGGAACATTTCTCATAAATGCATCAGATACTGTGCCGTCACTTGTGTTGAATGACAACCTCAATCCTAGCTTCATCTTTCCATTTCCATTGTTTTCTTTTATCTTCTTGAACAGAATGTTTTTATGTAAACCACCTCAAATCCTTTCTGGAATTTGGCAGGGCAATAAATATATTTATCACCAATGTCTATAGCTCTAGCTTAAAATAATTTGCACTAAAATTAATCTTGAACATAACTGAACTTTGTTCTGATAATTATGACAGTGCTTTGGGGTCCTGCAGTGCCATAGGACATCAACATGAGCATTAATTATTACTGTGCTATAAGTTTGCTTAACATGATAAGGAGTCTAATGATGGATCCTCCAATAACAAAGTGCTCTCTGTGTTACTAGCATGGAATAGGTGGAAAGTGGAGAGTAATATTCTGAAATTGTCTTCTTTAGTTTTTAGGTGTCATTAAATAAATATTTACCTATATCTAAGGCCGTTTTAAATAAACATTCTTACCTAATAGTGCTATTTGTACACATTTAAGGATATACATACATACATACATACATATATATATACATATATATATGTGTGTGTGTGTGTGTGTGTGTGTGTGTGTGTGTGTATAATTTTGACTATTGCATTTAAAATGTGGACAAAATTAGGATCTGTAGTTCAAAATGCCACTTAAGCACAAATGGTTACCCAAGAAAGACTCCAATAGAAATGAGTGAATATAATAAAAATGGACAGAAGGAAAAACTCACTAGAGGAGTTTTGAACACATGGCTAAAAGATGGGAAGTGGAAGAAAGCCTGCTGAAGAAACACAAGGGGAAAGAAACTTATAAGAAAGTCATGTTCCAAAAACCATGTGAACTAAAATGTGGCATTATTTTGCACAATCAAACAAGGGCTTGCTGAAAAGAAAAGGAAATCCATTTGAACTAGCTATGAGGATCATTTGGCTTTGACTGGCACCAAGGTTGAAACATTGAACCTATAATCCTAACACATTACTTACATTTACAGATACTGTGTATTAATGTTGAACCTTGAATGAACCTATAAACCAAACCTGGAAAACTTAAAAATGTTAGACAACAGAATAGAAATGTTATAAATTTTGAAAATATAAAATTAATATTTTGTCAGTGCATTTTAATACTGCCCAACCTGTCCCACCCCCTCGTTCCTCCATGAGGCTCTCTGCCCCAAGGCGCCCCCACAGGAGCTCAGGACAATGTGCATAAGGTACACCCTCTGTCAGCTCCACCTTTCCCATCACAAATGCCTAGGAGTTGGAAGGCAAAGCCCTCCCACTTCTGGGGCCTGAGAGCAGACAGAAAAGAAGAGGAAAGGAGGAAGGATGTTGTGCTCTAAAAAGTGAACAGGATATATGTGGGGAGTGGAAAGGAAAAAAGAGCTTTAAATTCAGGGGGCATAGTAGATACATGGTAAAAGTGGAAAGACAAAGTGGAGGGAAAGCTGGGTGTCCTGACAGTTTCCTCTGTGGTGAAACAGAACACACTAATTAATAGCACAGATAGTAGAACCATCCCAGCTCTACTACTTATTAACTGGTAACCTTGCATAAGTTATGTAAGTGCAATGTGCTTCAGTTTCCATGTCTGAAAAATGGGGAAAATACTCTCTATTTCCTAGGTCTTAGCATAAATGAGTTAATTATACACAGTGTTTAAAATAGTTCCTGGCTTTACAGTAAGCACTCATTAAATGTTTACTATTTTCTAACATCCTTGGGAGTAATGTGATACTGTCTCACTTGATAAAATAAAAAAACAGAAAAAAAATTAAAACTGTTTTAAATTAGAGGAAAGTAGCTTAAGTAGGCTACTTTCCAGCTTCTCAGAAGTTCAGCAAATAAATAATACCTAAAGTTGACAGTTGAAGAAATAGCAATTCTTTAAAGTTAGGGAGGTGACTATTAGACACACTAAAACCAAAAACAGTTATAAACATTTATTATTTGTCTAATCAAGTAAAGAATTACATAATTACTTGTTTATAAAATAAAGTTATAATAAATTTGGCACAAATTAATTCTGTGAAAGCTGAAACCACAAAAGCCAAACAAATCAAACTGAATCTATTCTTTTGCAAATGAATTCAGCCTGGGAGATTTATTTGGAAGTCAAAAGTAATTTCTCAGCCAACAATATTTTCCCAAGTTTTTGCCATGCTTCCCAGGATTGTAGCAATGCCACACCTCTTGGCAGTGAGACTCAAATCCCAGGGAGGTACAATATTAGTGCCTTATCTAACAATTTCAAACTCTACTAAAATTTCCCTGGCCCACAGCCCTATTTCAGCCAGGCTCCTGCGGCTGCTTTTGCAGCTCCAGCTGGTAGGTATGACATCTGGAAGGCTGAAACACTTGAAGAGATTGCTACAGAGGTTACCAGTTTCCACACTTTTTGCAGGCAGGTGATCTGCAAAGTGTTGTTTCCATTAGTAACAAGACTGCTCTTTGGACCATTCTAGTATGCCAGAGCTGCCACTATTTTCATCACTTTATCTAACACTCCTTCATGCAATGCTTAGCATCTACATTCTTCCTAAGGCACATCTAACAGGAACATGTTAGAGTAACACCTTCTGAGAGGAAATAAAACCCCAAAGGTATTTAGACACATTGAAATGTGGTTAGTCTTCATTTCAGTGATACACTTGTATGGATGTATACATAGACATATAAACATTAAATAATGTATGTAAAATACAAAAATGTGAGGAGCAACGATGGACATTTGAGGATGATCTAAATGTAAGGGGTGGGCAAAGAGTTTTTACTTTATATATTCAAAGAAACACACTGAGATGAAGCTTAACAGGTTGGAGAAACAAAGTAGAGACACAGAATACAAAGTAGGAAAGAGTCTTTAAAAGAAGAAAATAATGCATCAAACAAAAATAAAGCACCTAGAAATAAATTTAACCTAGGAAATGAAAGATCTGTATATTATTAAAGAAATTCAAGGAGACCATCTTCCAGTCCAATGTGATGAATGGTATAGGAAGACCCTGAACCCACCTCCTGCCACAAACACATTAAATCCACACTGTAGACAGAGCAGTTCCCCTTGAAGAAGACCTGGGGGCTGACAGGTCAGTTTCTGTACAGGAGACAAGAGAGAGCCTACACAGAAATGGGGAGGAGAGACAGAGACAGGAGATCAATGGGAACTCCGCCCCTAACCTGCAGTAGGAAAGGATCAATGAAGGACCCATGTACAGACTCACTTGCCATGGGGAACAGCAGAATAACAGTAGCTTAAAGGCGTGTCTATACAGGAAAGAAATCCATTTGCCAACCTCAGAGCATCTGTCAAATGGGAGGGGGACTGCAGGACCTCTCTGCAGTGTTGGAGGCACCACAGAGCGCCCTTTCACGCTCCTCCACCTTGATTGCAGGGTAAAGAGCACAAGGCGGCACTCCAGCCCGCCAGCCAAGAGTACCTCAGTGTGTCCAGGGCCCCAGGCTCACACCAGCTCCACAGTTTGCCCCCAGGATTGCCCATGGTCCAAGCACACTCCAGCCACTGCTCCAGGCCCTGGGGCAGCTTGCCCTCCCAGGGCTCACCACAGAATGCAATCTCTCCAAATATAGCTCCAGACCTGAACACTTTGTCCCTGGGACTCAGGAGTCACCATGGCTCATACGTGTTCCGCTACAGCTCCCTCCCTGACTGGGCTTGCCCCTGGGACTCCCTGCAGCTGGAGGCCCCTCCAATGGGCCTGCCAAGGCAGCCCTAGTGTAGCTTTCCATCAGGACTTTCTGCGGCCTTAATCAGCTCAAGCGTGCCTTTAAGCTACTGTTATTTTGCTGCTCCCCATGGCAGGCGAGTCTGCACATAGGTCCTTCAGGGACCCCTTCCTACTGGGTTTGTCTCCAAGGACTCCCCATGGCCCCAGCCTGCTCCAGCAGCCTTGACCCTGAGACTCCTCCCAACCTGAGCTGGCTCCAAATACAATCCCAGCCGACTGCCAAAGCCACCCTGGTGAAGCTTGCCCCAGGGCTTTCCCATGGACTGTACTCACTCCAGTCCCACTCCAACCAGCCCACCATGATGGCCCCAGTATAACTCGCCCCAGGTTTCCCTGTGCCCCATGTTTGCTCCAGCTCCAGCTCATTGTCCTGCCAAAGATATCCAAGCACAGCCTGTGAAGGGGACACTCCTACATAAAGCCACACCTTCAAGATCGGGAGAGGCTGCTGTCTTACCTAATTCATAGAAACACACAGAGAAGCAGCCAAAATGAGGAGACAAAGAAATATGTTCCAAATAAAAAAGTAGAACAAAACCCCAGGAAAAGAATTCAGTGAAATGGAGGCAAGAAATCTATCAGCTTAAGAGTTCAAAACAATGGTTATAAAGATGCTCAATGAACTCAGGAGAATAAGTGAACTCAAAGTTTCAACAAAGAGATAGAAACTATAAAAAAGAACCAATCAGAAATGAAGAATACAATAACTGAATTTAAAAATACACTCGCGAAAATCAACAGCAGATTAGATGATGCAGAAAAACAAGTCAGTAAGCCGGAACACAGGGTGGTGTAACAGCAAGAAGAAAAGAATTAAAAAATTGAGGATAATTTAAGGGACTTCTGGGACAACATTAAGTGCACCAACATTTGAATCATTGGGGTCCCAGAAAAATAAAAAGACAGAAAACCGATTTCAAGAAAATAATGGCTGAAATTTTTCTAACTTGATGAAGGAAACAGACATCCAAATCCAGAAAGCATAGAGTTCCAAGCAACATGAACCAAAAGCCCTGGCAAAGCACATCATAAATAAAATGCTAAAAGTTAAAGACAAAGAAAGAATCTTAAAAGTAGCAAGAGAAAAGTAGCTAGTTATGAACAAGGGAACCCCATAAGACAATCAACTGGTTTTTCAGCAGAAACTTTGCAGGGAATGGCACAGTTTATTCAAAGTGATGAAAGGGGGAAAAAACTTACAACCAAGAAAACATCAAGTTTTATCATTTAGAATTGAAAGGAGAGATAGCTTCCCAGACAAGCATGAAAAAATTTTTATAACTACATGTGGAGATGAATATTAACTAAGCTTACTGTGGTGATCATTTATCAGTATATACAAATATTGAATCATTAGGTTGTATACCAGAAATGTCCATTATATCTCAAAAAACTATAATAAAGAGATGGAATAGAAGTGCAGTAAATTTAAGTATTAATTTGTGAAAAATTATTTTAAATATTAGATATTATCACCTAAGAAAAATAAGTCTCAACAGTCATTTAAGATTGATTTATTCCCTTTAATAAGGGTTTGTATTTACACAGTGCCTGTACTTTATTAAATTTATTCCAATGGCTTTTATAATCTTTGTCACTATTGTAGGAGAAAATTTTAATTTATTGCTTCAAATGCTAATTGGTGATTTAAAGAAAAGCTTTTGATTTTTGAGTATCTATCATGTAACCAGTCAAAACTTAATTACAAGATTTTTAGGTAAGTCTTTGCATCCACATTATTTGCAAATAAAAATGTTTTATTCTTTTTAATATTTATATCAACTATTTAATTTTCTTATATTATTGACTTAGCTAAGATTTTAACAACCAAATAAATAGTTGTGGTGATGGATGGTAAATCTTCCTTTTCCTAATTGAATGCAATAAAGCTAGTATTTCACTATGTACCTACCATATTTGCTGTCAGTTGTTATAAAGTCTTTATCATGTTTAGATAATTTCCTTTTAGTACTACATTATATTGAAAACCTTTTTCTTTCAAAATTTGTATTGTAAAATATAAAATGCAACTTAAAATTTTAAATGGAGGGATACTGGGATGCCTCAGCTGGTTGAGAGCTCATTCTGCAGCTTGAGGGTCCAAAGATCAAGTCGTGGCCCTGGTCCATGTGAACCTATATGCTGAACTGGGGTGTGCCCTAGTTCAGTTCTCGCTGGGGCTTGCTTCCCATGTAGGAGGCACCCAGCTTGTGGGGGTGTGCCTCCCATGCCAGAAACCCCCAGCCCAGACCCACAACCACCTGTGGAACAAAACTATATTAAAAAACAAACACAAAAAACTAATGTACAACTATGGAGACTGCTCTGGGATCTCCCCCTTCTCTCTGTCTGTCACAAACTACAAAAATAAATAAATTTTATTAAAAAATTTTAAATGGATATTTTATCAAAATATATATATACACCATTTTAATAAATTAAAAATCACCAGTTCCTTAGCTGCATGAAGCACACTCCCTATCTCTCTCTCCCTTCACTCACTCCTCCAAGAGGTAACTGTTATCCAGAATTATTTGTTTCTGTAAGTCCCTTTTAGAATCAGCCAGTTTAATAAATTAAAATTTATTGACAATTAACAATTTGTGGAATTTTCTAAGAATATAATTTTAGATTTTCTTTAATGCTTTCTAATAAAGGTTTCATTTTCTCCATAAAAGTCTTGCAAATCTTCTGTTGGAATTCTAACATTTTATATTTTTGGTGCTATTATAACTGTTATTTTTCACTACTGCTTTTGATTTTTGCTGGTGTGTAGATATAAAATTGATTTCTACTGTTTTCAGAACCTTATTAAACTCTTATTTATTCTACTAATTCAGTTGTATGCTCTTTGGGGAGGTTGGGAGAGGACAAGGGGTGATGATGCAAACAGTAACTCCCTTGTAAGTTATTTTTTCACTTTGAATTTTTATCTTTTCTTTTTTTGGTGGTGGCTGTCACTGCACAGGCTAGAATCCCTAAACAATGCTTAGAAGGACATCCTTGTATTCTGAAGGGAATCTTAAAATTTTGTCGTTAGGGATGCTGGGATGGCTCAGCGAGTTGTGCTCATTTTGCAGCCCCGAGGACAGAGGATCAAATCCCGGCCCCAGCCCATGAGGACCCACGTGCTGAACTGGGTGTGCTTCCCACCTAGGAGGCCGCCAGTTCAGTTCTCACCCCCAGTTTGGCCCCCATCTTGAGGGGGAGTGCTTCCTATGTGGGAGGTCCCAGCCCAGTTCCAGCCCTGCATGGCCCCTGCTCACCTGTGTAGAATGAAACCATGTCAAAAACTGATGATATAGAACTATGGAGATTGCTCTGGGCCTTCCCCCTTTTGTCTGTCAAAAACAATAAAACAAATATTTTAGAAAAATTTTGTCATAAAGATGTTTGGTGTAGTTTTTCTTTGGTGACAGTAATTTAATACTTTATGAAAGAGCTTTTCTATGCATTATTAAATTTTTCAAAGGCTCTTTATGTATTGAGATGACCCAGTAAATTTCCCTTTATGTTAATGTGGTAATACTCAACTTAGTAATGATGCATAATCTTTTTATACAATACAGACTCACTTTTCTAACATTTAGAAAATTGGAAATTTAAGTTTTTTCCATTGATAATCTTGAATGACTTAGGCTCTAATTTTCTTTCCCTATTCTGTTTTGATATCAAGGTTATGTTAAACTCATTAAAAAATGGGAAATATTCTCTTCAGTTTCTTAAATTTGGGGTGTACTTATCCTAAAACCATCTAGGCCAAGTGCTTTTTTGTAGGAAAGAATTTTAGCTTTGTAATCTATTCTTTAACGATTATAGAACCAACCAGGTTTTTTTGTCAGTTGTATTAATTTGTACTTTAAAAAATTTACCAATTTCAAGTAAGTTTTCAAATTTAGTAAGTTGTTCATAATCCAGCATGTGTCAGACACAGTTCATACTTACCATCATTTATTTGCTTGCTCTTTCTCCCTCAACCATACCAGACGTTTGTTAATGTTATCGGCTTCTCAAAGAACTAAATAAAGTAATAAATTACTACAAAGTGAACAACTGTATAAATTACACACAGGTTAAGAAGCAGAATTCTGCAGCAGCTCTAAGTTCCCATGTGCCCACTTCCTCATTTTTACCCATGGAAGTTTTACTATGTTGGTTTGTAGGGAAATCATTTTCTTGCATTTCAACTTTTGCCAGATAAATCTGCAACCTTACACAATCAAGTACCACTTTACCAATTTTAAATTTTACATAAATGCAGTCATATCATGGTTTATTCTTTTATATCAGCTTCCTTACAATCAATACTTATCTGGGTCATTGCTATGTTCATTGGAGTTTATTCAATGCATGACCAAAACACAGTATATTAATATATAAATGAATTTCTGATTTTCCAGTTTCAGGCTACCATGTGTAATGCAGTTATGAACATTCTTGGGCACAGATCCCTGTATTCATGTGCCTACATTTCTCTGGAATATCTGGGATTGGAACTGTTGAGTTTTAAGGTATGCACAATCTTAAAACTTTATTGGTAAGTGTCCAATTGTTTTGTAAATGATTACGATTTACACTCCTACAGGCAATGGAAGAGACTTCTCTGCTTCCAGACTATGCTAAACCAATATAGTGCATGTGCAATGGTGTCTTATTTCTACTTTCTACATTATGAATAACATTTCTTAATAAGCTTATCGGCCATTTGGATTTTTTCAATTGTGAAATGCCTGTTTTCTATAGGGATGTTTGATTTTTCTAATTTTTTAGTTATGTAATCTAGATACAAATGAAACCTTTTTCAGTTACATATATTGCAAACATTTATTCTGTGACTTCCACTTTTACTGATGTCTTTTCATGAGTTAATTTCAATACAGATTTATCAATCTTTTCTACTATATCTTAAAGGTGGTAGAATGTTTAAGGAATCTTTTCCAATACAAAAGATTAAGATACTCTATTATCGAGCAAAATCCAGTTTTACCTTTCAGATTTAGGTCCATAATTCCCATTGAAAATCATTTTTGTACAGAATGCGAAGAAGACATTAAATTTCTCTATTTTTAACAAAGATACCGGTACCCATTTTTCTCAGGACAATTTATTAATTAGACTGACTTTTCCCCAATGTTTCAAGTGCCGCTTTCATCTCTGTGTGTTTTCAATTGTGATCCATTGTTCTGTGCTCACTATACCAAGATTTCTAACACCTTTGTAATACACGTTGTTTCTAACAGGGTCTTCTCATTCCTTCAACTGATTGGTTATACTTTATGTATTTCCATATAAATTTGGGGAACATTTTGTCATGACAGACACACACGCACTATCAGTATTTTTTTTTTTAAAGATTTATTTTATTGAGAGGTGAAAGAGACAGCGAGCCCAGAGCAGTCTCCATCGTTCTGTAATACATCATTAGTTGTGACATGGTTTCATTCCACACAGGTGGATGTGGGGCTGCACAGGGTGGGAACAGAACCGGGGGTCTCCTGCATGAGGTGAGAATCTTTGCCACTGTGCCATCCCAGCCATTACCAGTTGCACTGCAGTTCAACATAGGTTTGCATGGGCCAGGACAGGGAATCAAAACCCAGACCTCTAGATTGTGAGGTAAGCACTTAACTACTGAGTATCCTGGCATCCCTGCCCACACCCTCAGTATTTCAATTGGCTTTGTTTCAACCTATAATTCCATTTGGGCAAAACCGATATTTTCCAATACTCAAGTATCCAATCCATGACTATAATATAGTATCTCCATTAAGGTCTATAATTATTATTAATAAAGTTCTATTGTCTTCTCTGTAATATCTTATACATTTCTTATTAGATTTACTCTTAAGTATTTCAATGGTTTTCAAGCTATTATAACAGGCATCTTTTAAGAAAAAAGTATTTTCAACCTGCTTATGGCCATTGTCAAAAAATACAATCAATATTTCTATATTAATTTTTATATCAGAATTTAATTTAATAATTTATCTGTGTACATTGAATATGTTTCCAACATCATGCCTTATCTCATGTTATTTCCTCTTCCTGGAAACCCCACACTTTTGGAAGAAATCACAGCTCCAGTCCCAATAAAATGATAAAAGTAGTGTATTTCCTGCCAGAAAAAAAGCATGCATGCACATAAACACAAAATTTTACAACTATCATTTAGGATCCACTATCTCCATTCTGCAAACTAGATTCCAGATTTAAGAAATCTTATCCTACACATAGCCCAGTATACATAATACTCAAAAACATTAAGAGGAAAGAATAAATAAACAAATATGCAAGCAAATACACAACAAAGCAGAAGTTGATACAGGCATTCATACTTGCCTATGAAAATTTTTCTAAAGCAACTGTTTAAAACATGAAACATAAAATATACTCAGGGTTTAAATATTTATTTACAAAGTTCTTACTAATACAATTGCTTTAAAATATAGCAATAAAGGATCATTTACTATTTAAAAGTGGCACATACATGGTATAGAAAAAAAATCTACATAGTCACTTAAACTACTAAAGCAGGTAACTGAAAACTATTAAATGACATTTAAATGTTTGCAGCACTCCCTAAACAGGTAGGAAATAAAAATGCATATATTCATAGAACTTGATTATTTTGAATTACTGAGTATAAAAAAAACTACGAGAGAGATAACATCAGGGCTTAAAAAATATTTTACAACAGCAAATAAATGTATTTCAATGTTACATTTAATTATGGTACCACAGTAAAAAGTTGTCCATATACCTATCTATGTTTTTTACAGCAGATTAGTAAAACTGATGCCAATTTTAGAGTTATTTCATAAAGAGTACAAATAAATTTTACCACAATTTCCCCAGGATTATCTTTCAAAATAAAATTCCACACACTATCAAAACTAAATCAAATTTTTCTAGTGGCTAAAACTACCATAAATGTCTCTGAAAGAGCTACAAGTATACACCATTATCATGTTTGTGCAAAATATACATTATTTTTTAATCCTTCTGTCCTTATCTCAATTTATAAAATTATTTTGAAGCAATTTCCTTTAGTACTGTTTTTAATAAGGGAAAATGCTTTTAAATGCACAACCTAGATCTTAAAAACACTTGAGAATAAAATTAACTGCAAAAGGATCTGTTAAGTAAGTACTTCAAACAGTACATGTGAAACAAGACCTCACTATTAAATCAGAAATGTATGCAGATTTTTTTATCTAGTTAAGTACTGTGATATCACTTAAATTCTGCACAAATTGAGCTACACAAACATGTATTCCCCAAATTCATTCATGGACACTCTACAAAGAAATTCACAGCAGTATTTGCCATCCACCAATAAAATTTATTTACTGTATCGGTTTGCAAAGCTACCAATATCATGAATAACTTAAGTTATTGGTCTTCAAATGAAAGACTCGGGCAAAGAGAAAAATTACATCACAATCAATATAATTTTTTACATGAATTTACTTGAAAAATGTAAGGGGTTAACTTTACTCTTTCAGGAATAAAACCAAATATTTTAGTGTTACCTATCTTCTTTCCAGCTTTCATGAAGTGCTAATGACAAGTACCTTAATTCAGTTTCTTACTTGAACATGAGATGTTCATAGTTTCTATAAATTAAGATTTTTTTAAAGCTTCATATCAAATGAGTTGTAGATCTACTTAAGGTATGACTTCTCCTTTCAAAGAAGGAAGGAAGGCTGACAAGGGAGGGAGATGAAATACCCTGTAAAGACAAGACAAATAGTTTATATTTAAAATTTTTTCTTTTACACTTACAGGTAGAAATGCTTTAAGACTAACATACAGTAGAGCATCATGCATATCATTTTTATAGTTTACAAAGTACCATAACAGTTAATTAAAAGACATCTAAAAATCCTAAACTCTTTAATTAAAAGAATTTAAAATTCAGGGGGCGGGGGAGAAAACAAAATATTTCAGCATTCTGCAAATAAAAAAATAAAAAAACTAGTTAACTATGTATCACCTCATTGGAATAGATATTGGCTTATTGTTAGTAGTGGTACTTCTGTGAGTTATTAATGATTCAGTGTTTCAAGTTATTTAAAAAAATTAAGAATTAGTAAATAAGTTTTGAGGTAAAAAGACAAACCCTAATGGTTTCTTAACCATAAAGCAGAATTAAGAGCAGAATTTACTTCATGAAAAAATAATTTCTAAAATTAAAAGTCATACTCTCCTAAAGTTTTCATATTATGTATGAAATATATGATGTGTTTGTGTATAATTTTGCTCCATATAAAAATTGAGCAAAACAGCAGCACTTCTGTTAACAGAGATTAAGTTACTAAACTGTCTAAATTAACACTGTCCAAGCCATGGCCTGTGGGTCACATGCAGCCAAGGAAGACTTTGAATGAGGCCCAACACAAATTCGTAAACTTTCTTAAAACACTGTGAGATTTTTTTTGTTTGTTTGTTTTAGCTCATCAACTATTGTTAGTGTTAATGTATTTTATGTGCAGCCCAAGACAATTCTTCCCGTGTGGCCCAGAGAAGCCAAATGGTTGGACATCCCTGATAAACTTACTGTTATAGAGGTCAAAGTTAAACATTATTAGAATTTTTAACAACCAAGAAGCACACACAAGAATACCAAAAGCCCAAGCGTGGGTATAAATCAAAATGAATTATAAGGAAAGTTACTGTTTCATTTTAACATACCTGAATGGCTATGTGTAACTAAATTTAGAGCCAACAAGGTAGATGGCTGCAAGTTCTCATCTATGAGAGCTGTCCAGAAAAACATCAAGCCATCGTCAATATAACAAGAACAGCATAGCTGGATACTTTCCAAACAGTCCTCTATATGTTAGTAATACGAACTGTTTAAAGAGCTGGGTTGGTAAAGTATTATCACTCAAGTGTAACAGAGCAATGATTTAAGTAAATAGTATAAAGTTTACATTTCCTCCAGTGAAATTTTTGATTTGGTACACAAAAAGCATAAATTTTATAAAGTGCCATAACTCTAAAATTAAGAACCAGATGTGGAATATAAATTCACTTTGCATGACAATTATTACTATTCTTTAAAATTGCCACTTTCATAAATAAGAAAGTATCTAACAGTATAAGGTTTTTTCCGGAATTAAGCATCAATTACATTGCAAAAATATTTTTATGTGCCAATATGCAAACTCTATTAAGCCTAAGTTGCTGTAAATTCAAAGCAATTATAAAATTGTAAATTCAAAAGTCACCACCCACCTAATAAGTAATTCAGTGGAGAAAGAATACTCCCCTTTTTTCAAATACAAATTCAAATAGCTAATAAGCTCACATTAAACTTCACGAGGCTTGTTTCCATTACTGGTTGGCATATTTCCTAATTCTTCACAAATGTTAAAGATGACTTGGATAGAACTTTTTTTGCAATTTGAAAATAAGTATTTCCTTCTAATATCTCTGAAAAACTAAATCGAAACCAGAAATTTTGAGAGCGCCTACCAATAGGGTTTGAACATGGAATATAAACATGCTTAGTAAATCCAATTATATTGCTTGTGGAAACAGAATGGATCATCTGTTAGAACAGAAATAAGCAATGGAGAAGAGGACATGAATGTCTGAAAGATATTTTAGGTGTTTCATATTTGTATTGTCTGTATAAAAGTGACAAAACCATAAATAATATAAATTAATTTTCTAAAATATTTCTATAAAATCCAAGTACCTTCATTTGAAAAGCAATAATATTTACAATAGTTACTATAGATGAAGGAAATAAACAAGGGATAGTAATGTGGCCTTCAGAATGCTTATAATCTGGTTTTAATTTTAAAAATGCTTACTCTATTTTGTCAATTTCAATACTTTTTTTTTATTGATCAAATTTCTTTGCATATATTTATAGTTTCAGAGAAGTATAACCTCTCTCCCACTGGAAAGTTAACCTTGATCAATTATCTATTTAAACATACTCATAGGTTTAGCTATAACTTTTTGATGTATTAACTAAAGATTTAACAAGCTGGTAAAAAAAATTAAGTTATTGAGCATGATATGCCTTGTATGTATAAATTTTATATAATAAAAGGTAACTTCTTATAAAACACTCAAGCACTTACTATGTGCCAGAGGACTTGACTATTCAAAGTGCTTTGCATAAATTAACTTATTTAAACCTTCAACTACTACCTTAGGTTGATTTTACAGATGGTTAGAGACATCTTTAATAACTTGCCAAAAGGCATATAGCTAGCTAGTCAACAGCAGAGCCAGGATTTGCTCTTAACCACTCCTCAAACTGCCTCTCAGTATATAGTCACATCATATGTGTGTACGAATCTGTGTGTATAGCTGTGTGTGTATTTAGTCTTTACAGTAACAGTATAGGGTAAATACTTTTTTCTCTCATCTGTAAAAACAGAAATAGGAGAGTAAGAAACTTAATGAAGGACACACAACTGAATGATAGCCACTTACTTTTCTTAAACTTAGTAGGTTGGGTTAATAATTTTACAAAGAACAGATATATCACTCATATACCAAGTGACAGTAATAAATGTTAGAAATGTCTTTAATATTAACTATCTAATAATTCTGACCACACTGGAAATTTAGATTGTTCAGAAAACAGTTAGAAATATATATACCAATTTAGAACCCATATCATCCTTTGAAGTTCATTTTCTAAGATTATATTTTATTATACTTATCACAGAAATAGTAAAAGAAAACCTGATTGGACTCAATCTGTATAAACAGAACCATCGCTATTTATGGTAGAAAAGTGATAGGTCTGATTGAAACATGTTTCTTTTCTTACAAATTTTAGAACATACCTCAATCTCAATAAAATTTCATATCAAATACATATTAAGTACCCCTATCTCTAGTTAATTAGGTGATATTTTCTGTTGCCTTTACCCAATAAAAGAGGTTAGAAGTTTAAAGATATATATTTTTAAATGGAGATAGTAAGATTTCCACCTTTAAAAGTTAAATTCCATACCGATTCCCTAAATATGAATGAGTCATTTAGCCCAGTAAATCAAAATCACTTACTGCTAATGAAGATGTGCTAGACAGGCGACTCATTACATGCTTGTCATTTTTTAGAGGACTTCTTCCCTCCACTGAACTTTGGGATGTCATAAGAGCCCTTTGTAGAGCTCTTGGAGTTTTGGAGAAAGAGAATGCTCTTGTAACCTAGATTTAAAAAGAGTTACAATTAAGTAAAGCTATATAAACTTAATGTAACTGATAAGAAAATTATGTATAAATAAAGCCAAATACACATATAGTTTTTGTACAGATAGTATATGGCAAAATTAGAATTGCTTTGGACAAAGCAGTGAGAAAATGTAGTACATTAAGTACGTCCTTAACATCATGAATATGTTCTATGACTTTAAGTGAAACAACATTTAACGAAAACAATTTTACTATAGGCTAATTAATATAAACAAGAATTAAGTTCCTATGGCATCTCAGCAACATTATAATGAAACAACGTTGAACATTACACTGTACTATTCCATCTTGTATTCATAAGAGCACTACAGTCCAATAAAAGAAAGAAAATGGAAAGATAAACTTAGCCCGTCAGAGAAAAAAAACCTGGGTTTTTGTCTCATTCCAAACTTTAGTGTAAGATCTTTAAACCAAAGCCATTTGAACTTTAATTTCTTTATTGAAAAAGTAAAGTTCATTTGAATCATTAACATGTTTATCTACTGTACATCATGTTAAATGCTGGGAGATACAAAAATGATAAAATAAAGTACAAAGCCTCCCTCAAAAGCAAAGAAAACAACAAAAACTTCAAGTCTAGCAGTAGACTATGGCTGAAAATTTCATTTGGACTATTAAAATTCTAATTCTACTTTTAAAAAGCCCAATTACCAACATTCTTTTCTTTTTTTTTTAAGATTTATTTTGATTTATTTATTTTTTGACGGACAGACAGAGACAGAGAAGGGGAAGGGCCCAGAGCAGTCTCCACAGTTGACAGCATTAGTTTTCCATATAGTTTCACTCCACAGGTGGGCATGGGGCTGCACAGGGCAAGAAATGGGCTGGGAGCCTCCTGCATAGGTCCTGGCAAGAACTGAACTGGGGGCACACCCCAGTTCAGCATATGGGTCCACCTGGGCTGGGGTCAGGATTCTATCCTCTGGTTCCAGGGCTACAAAGTGAGTGATTAACCCGCTGAGCTATCCCAGCTTCCCCTACCAACATTCTTAAGTAGTCTTCAACAACCATGATAAGGTAAGTAGGGAAGTTATCCTCATCATTAAAAGACTGAAACATATTTGTGGTCAGAAATAGATCCCAGGTCTCCTGACTCTGTCATGTGCCCTTGGATGAAAAATGCCTGAAACAATACTTAAGATGAATGCACACATATCTATATTTAAAACACCATCAGGGGATGCCAGAAAAGCTTGCCTGGGGAAAGCCGGGACAGCTCAGCGGGTTGAGCGCTCGCTTTGAGGCCATGAGGACCGAGGATCGAGTCCCGGCTCCGGCCCAGGCAGGACCCACATGCTGAACTGGGGAGTTCCCACAGTTCGGTTCTCTAGCTGTCTCTGTCTCTGTCTCTGTCTCTCTCTCTATCTGTCAAAAGTAAAATAGAAATAAATATGCACTGAAGATAAAAAAAAAAAAAAAAAAAAAAAAAAAAAAAAAAAAAAAAAAAAAAAAAAAAAAAAAAAAAAGCTTGCCTTGGAATTGGGAGGTCCAGGGATTGAATCCCAGACCTGGCCCAGCCCCGGCAAACCCATATGCTGAACTGTGGCACAGCTGGTAACCACCGAGATGGCAGTAAAGGTTCTCATCTCCCGTGAAGGAGGCTCCCAGTTCGGTTAGCGCCTTGCGCGGCCCCACATCCACTTGTGTGTAATGAAACTATGTCACAACTAATGATGTACAACTATGGAGATTGCTCTGGGCCCTCCTCCCTTCTCTCTCTCTCACCTGCTTTCAAACAATAAAATAAGTCTTTAAAAATAAAAACAAACAAAAAACATCATCTAAGGTGACCAGATTTTAACATTGGTAAAGCGGGACACCATTGACCGGGGGAAAGGGAGTCCTTGATTAAAAACTTGGTCTATCTCACGCCATTCCCTAGCTTGCCGTGCATTCTTTCCAAAAATCGGGACTTTTTTAAAACGACACGGGACAAATAGTTAAAAAGCGGGACTGTCCCGCCAAAAGCAGGACGTCTGGTCACCCTAACGTCATCACTACATTCCTACTGGAGTTCATAGAAGTATCACTATAACTACAATGGGAAGGATAACAAGTTGTTATAACTAGTGTGCTGAAGAATTCACTGAACTAAACTTATCTCTGGGGGCCATTTCCGAGATCAAAAAAAAAAAAAACTGTTTTATATAATACTATCTTTACACTGATGTTTATAGCAATATAATTTTGACTCTCAAAAACACTTTTAGAAGAAAGGCTACATAGTAACTTCATTAAGACTCACCTTTTTTTTTTTTTTTTTTTTGTAAAGATTTATTTATTGTTTTTGACACAGAGAGAGAGAGAAACAGTCAGAGACAGAGAGAAAGGGGAGGGCCCACAACAGTCTCCATAGTTGTACATCATCAGTTTTTCCACATGGTTTCATTCCACAGGTGGGCGGGGCTGCGCAGGGCAGGAACTGGGCCGGGGTCTTGCCCCGGTGAAAACTGAACTGGGGGCACTCCCCAGTTCAGCATATGGGTCCACACGGGCCGGGGCCGGGATTCGATCCTCAGTCCCCAGGGCTGCAAAGTGAGCACCTAACCCACTGAGCCATCCCAGCTTCCCCAAGACTCACCTTTTTTGAAGTCTTTTTTATTGCTCTAGATGCTCTACTCAATGTACTATCCATATCTTTTGTATTTACTTCAAAGGATTCTGGATCAGCAGTATAAATAAGATTTTCCTATTAAAAAGTAAACATTTTTATTATTATGAATAAACTAAAAAAATGTACAACTGTGTCTAAAAATCAAACCTTTATGCACTTATACATATGGTAGTCTGTATGAATGAAGCTACTCAAGATTTTGGATGTGTTTGCTCTGGAGTCTAGACCCTCTTTTCTACTTGATCTGTTTGCTAAATGACTCAGTTGTTTATCTAATTCCAAATCAGGTGTCAATATTTATAGCCATCAGTATCTTTTAGAAATTGTACTAGAGTTTTGTTTTGTTTTTTTAAAGCACACCATTATTAAGAAATTTGGAAGAAAATGGTTAAATAATATCACCCACAAACTCTATTTACTATTCACATTTTGGTATATTCCTTACATATATTTTCCTATATGCATAACACATTGTAATAAAATTATAAACCACAAAATGTTGTGTTGTTAAAAGAAATTTAAAAATACACAAATGAATGGAAACACACCCTGTGTATATGAACTGTAAGATTTAATATTAAGAAGTTAATACTACCCAAAGCAATTTACAGATTCAATGAAATCCCTACCAAATTCCCAATGTTGTTTTTTTTTCCAGAAAAAGAAAAATTCATTCTAAAATTCATATGGATTCTCAACGTATCCCAAACAGCCAAAATAATCTTATAAAAGAAGAACAGAAGACTCAAACTTTCTGGATGCAAAACTTACTACAAAGCTACTGTAATCAAATTTTCTTATTATTGCTTTTTCTTTAGAAATCATCTTTGGAATTCCAGAATTCCCCTATACAATTTTATAAGGACTTCAATGAACTAACATCTTTATGGCTAGTTAGTATCCTCATTCAGAAACATCACAGGTCTCTCTGTAAAGTATTGTTGTTTTCTTAGGTTTCATTTGCTCCTTATAAGGTGAATCCTAGACACTAAAATTAACTAAATTTATACCACTGTTATTGGAAAAGGGGTTTTCATTTCCAACAACTTCTAGGTGATTACTGCTCACAAAGAGGAGACTATTGATATGTATGCATTTATATTTTATTTGGTTACTTAAGCTAAAAACTCTCAATGCTCACTCTGACTTGGTCAACTTATAACATTTTTTTAAAAACTGAAAGCTGAAAATCCAATAGAATTAGATGGAAAACAATTGGAAACAGTAGGAGAATTACTTTAATAAAAATGACCTGTTTGAAAAATAATACACATATATCAAAGACTTACCTATATACAAAACAGTTTACACAGCTAAAATATCTCATTTATAATAGTATTGTAATGAGAAAATTACCGAGGAATAAATCTAACAAGAAATGCTCACATCTACCGGTATACTTGCATTTCTGGAAAAGATAACCATACAAGTATCATAAGTTGTGCTGCTGACAAGCCTAGTGGGACAGGTGCATATTTTATTGTGGTATACTTGTTATCTATTTGATTTTTTTTCTTATGTGCAAATACTTTTCAATTTAAATTAGAGAATAAAAATCATAGTATGGATATAAAACCAAATACTGGTAACTTTAATTTACTCCTTGAATAAAAAATTTAAGATGCAAAACATTAATGGGTACTTAGTGAAATGAAATACCAAGTATGTTTAATTTTGGTAGAATGCTCTTTTTTATAATGAAGGCTCCTGAAATTTAAAGCAGTCGCTAATGAAGAAAAGAAATTCTCACTCTTTCTTACTGCTATCTTAACTATTAATCACCTTTAAACTGAAAAGAGAGCAGATGGATTCATGTTTTCTCCCTATGAACAAACTGCTTCTGATTTAGTGGGGGCGGGGGGCGGGGGGTAGATATAAGATCATTTACATTTCTGAAATGCTGAGTTCAGAATGACTGAAAGGGTAAACCAAATATCTAATTAGTTCACTAGTGACTGAGAAGACAACATAGCTATTGCTAAGAGTTGTAAAGATGAACATCCTTTAGTTCCCGCCTAGAGGAGGTAAATTTAAGGAAATCACAGACAGAAGTGCCAAGTAGGGAAAAACTTATGTTCAGTATTCCTAGGCTTTTTTCTATTACTCTTTTTTCTCAATAGTTCCCATTCTCCTCCCAAACCTTTACTGCTTTCTAATCTGTTCCTTTAAATTTCTAAAATAAAAATAAATTTGTACCATAACCAAAATTCATATTTAATATTATACTAATATAATTCTAAAAACATTTTATCCTTAGTCAATGTATCTCAGACATTAAAGAAGCCTGGGAAAGGAAAGGTTGTCCAGTCAGCCCCAAATGTACCCAAGACTAGTCCTGAAGACAGATGTACCTAAGACTCGTTCTAAATATAGATCTGCTGAGTTTAAGATTATAAGGTAGTCATCAATTTCTCTCACTGAGACACATAATATTAATTTAAGGAGAAACTGTACTTCAACCACAAATTTTAGAGGACTATTCCTGGGTATTAATTCACATGAAATTTTTTTAGTATTTGTCATCTTAAGCCAATGAACTCAACTACATGTGAATTACCAGACCTCTTTCCATAAGTTCTCCTTTCCCAGTACCTCAGTGATTTTATTAAACTCTGTAACCATGTTTATAGCTTAGATCTTCTGATAAGGCCAAATTAAAGCAGTATCAGTAACAGATATTTATATTAACAACTTACCAGGTATGGCTAATAACCAGAATGATTATAATTTTAAATAGAAATCACATTAACTCCATTATAAATACTACTGGCTCAGGAACACAAATTCTTCTTGTATATGTTCTATCTTCAGCCTATTTTTCATGTAGTTAGAAATTCTACTTGTAAGTTTAAAAACTAAGAATGAATATTGCTACTATAATAAGTAACCAGTGGTGGTTTCATCAAGATGTAGAATTAATTTGATATTTTAAAGAAATACAAAGATTAATGGTAAAAGTACTGAATTGTAGCATAGCATATTTAATTATCACGTTACTTCTAAACTATTCAAAATGGAAGGAGGGGAGTAATAATATTGCTTAAATTCACTTGTTAATAAAATTATACTTTTGATACTACTGGTTAGAAATCTGTAATGGCTTCAGCAAAGCTACCATCTGATCTCATGTGATTTATGAGCCTTACGGACCACACAGTTAAAGGTTACATGCTAGCAAGAAACCAAAAATACATATCTAAGTATTTTCAGAGAAAGATTTTCAACTGATTAAAACTCTAATCTTTAAATTCTGAAATAACAGAATCTGAGGCATAATATCCATGGGAAGAAAAACAATCAAGAAGGTTTAACCAAGAACAAAGATACCTGTATTCTAAAGTTAGCTTTATGCTCTTGCCCTTAGTTTCAATGTAAAATAGTATCAGATTAAGTTTCCTTTCAGCCTCAAAATTTTAACTCTTGAGTCATTTACAAATGGACATGACAATAAAATTGTGTAGATTAAAATAGTTATATTTACTTTATTCTTAATTATTTAAGTTCCAATTATTTAGGACACCAAAAAAATATATATATAATAGGAGGGGAAAAAACTACTGATTCAGAGAATCAGAGATTTTTATACCTTTTATATCTTTTGTGTATATACCATATTTTTTCATGTATAAGACACCCAGTGTATAAAACAACCCCTACTTTTCTAACCCAACATTAAGAAATCAATATACAGGTCACTCCCATGCATAAGATGACTCCCTCTGAATTTTTGGTCTAACAATCTAGACAAATGTATCATCTTATACATGGAAAAATACAATATATTTAGAAAGACCTTCTTTCTCTTCAACATGGCAAATATTCTCAAATGATAAGGCACTGACTGACTCAGGGCTTTTTAAATTTTACTATGTGCAGTATTTTAACTATAAGAAAGAACTCAACAGGAGTCACTAAGTAAGTGAATTTCTAAACATATTTCTAAGCAACAAAATTTTCACAACTTGAAAGAATTTTGCAGTTTAAGACAGTATAAATCAGGACATAGTTAAATGTTTGCTGCCACCTTGTGGCTAATTTCACTTTATGAATATTTTTTTCCATTAGTTGTTTATATTTGAGTTTTAGAATTATTAGCCATCTTGTGGCTATGTAATTCAATACGTTGTATTTTAAGAAAAATATTTCCATTAACTGTTTATGCTTTAATATTATGATTATAAATTTGGAAAGGAACACATAAGCCATGTGTATGTCACACATACAGTGTGACATTATGATAAACGTAGAACTAATTTCATTGCTTCTAGGTCCTTTGGCTATCAGACTAATTTCTAGTCAATCACTATCTCCAAGGATCCATTTTATATATAGATACCTAGAACTAAGAAAAAACATTATCCTGTATAATGAGCGTGTCTGTAAGCTTTATAACAAAAATGGTCCCCATCACTTTTCTAGCCAGTATTCTATTTTATGACTAGCATTGTATTCCCCCATGAACCTTTTTGTGGAATGGATAATACTTTATTTACAACACCATCTTCAGTGCCCACAAACATTTTTGAAAACAAACAAATCAAAAGTCTGTTAATTGTCCTAAGTACATTGGTAGGAGGTTTTAATCAAGTATTATCGACTTCATAAACCACAATTATATCTCCACATTTTTAGGGGAAGACTTAAGTATGATAAAATAAACATTTTATTGTCACAGGAATGACCAAGGCAATCTCAATTAAAGTAGTACTGCCCTGAAAAGGGTTACCTATCAATACATTCTCCTCTGTCTGTCATTTATGCAAAGGTCAAAGGATCTATGTGTCTGTCACACGTCTCCCCCAAATATGATGAAGAAATCAAATGATCTTTTAAGGGCCACTACGGGCTACCTGATTTCTGGTGAGTTACTTAATTCTGATAATTTGATTTTCTTATATATCTTCATTTTAATCTGTATAGGATTAAGATAATTATATATATATAATGGTATTTGATTTTAAGAGGTTGGACTGAGAAAACTGGATTGGCTACTTGCCTAATAGGAAAAGCAACTTGCGACAACTCACCAATTGTTTTATGTTAGATAAAATAACCACAAAACAGAATACCCTGTTTTAAAAAACAACCAGGTCAAACAGAACCAGTGAAAATCATAGGGTACATTACAAATCCCAAAAGCCCCACTAAATCAGTCATAGGAGATACAAGGCTATAAATTAAGAGACTCAAAGAACTGTATCATGTTGTCTATAGTTTTAAAAATTCTTTTCCAAAAGAACTTAATAAACCAGCTAATCTCAATACACACAAAACAAAAACTTTCCTATATTCATAATTAAGTCATCATAAATGTACAGGTTTAGCGTGAATGCATCGCCATGGAGTTTAACTTTTCATTATAATTGTGCATCAAGAACTTACAGCATCTGCTTTACAAATGGTGTTGGCTACATGTCGACATAGCATCTTTAGCCAGTTTTCTTTTGGAAGTTCCTCTGATGTCATCTGGAAACTGAGCAGCACATTTGCCTGCTCTGTTGGTGGCCTCACAAGCAAGGCAAATGCATTATGGCAATCTAGTTCCAGAATCATAAACATTAAGTGTTACTCCTTAGAAAATAATAGGTTTACACAAGTTTAATTTCCTCAGAACAACAAAATTCCAATGAAACTATCTCTTCTCCACCCTTCCTGTCCCTTCTGTTTTTAACTGAACAAAGAGCATCACAGTATTACACTGAAACGTTAGTAAGAATTATAAGCATATGAGGGACCAACAATGATCTGGAATTAAGTAAACAGTACTTTCCATAACATTTATTATTTTCTATGATGAAGTTTAAAAAAAATCAGATTATATAATTTCTTAGAATTCTAGAATTTGAATTTTAAAATAAAGTAGCACTGTAAGACTAATTCAATAAATCAACCTACCTGAATAAAGTTTAAAGAAATAAAATGTCCAAGCATGAAGTGTTACAAAATGTTTTATGACCAAGACGTTAATAAAACAGAACCTATTTTAAACAATCAAATCTTGCATTATTATAATCCAAAAATATGAAAATGATTTAAAATAAATGCATTATATAACCCTTAATAAATCCAGAATAAATCCCAGGTAAAGATAGCAACATAAGTTGATGTTCAAGTTTCCTTTGTTTCTAGTAATACATGGGATCAGTAATGAAACCAGCTTACACTGTAAAAATATATGCCTAAAATTTAAAATATGGGCCATGCAGGCACATCACTAGGTGCCAGGTAAACAGATGATGCTGTTTCAGGTAGGTAAAAAACTCTTGGCAATTTCAGGCATTCAGAGAACCCTTCCTAACACTACCAAAGTTGAGAGTAAGAGCGTCCCTTAATACACATTTAAGTCCATGTCAAGTCTAATATAGTTACTTTGGATGTATTTATTCATTTACATCCATCCACTCCTGGTCACATCTTAAATGTATCCTTAACAATGCAGTCATTGGCAACAGGGAAGGTATGAGATGCAAAGCACAGGTAATGACTGGTGATTTCTTTTAGATGCTGAAGAAATCAAAAGTTTTGGTATAAGAGGAGGCTAGGTTAGCGCATTATTTGACATGTAACCATTTAAGAGATGACGATAGTCCACAGATTGAAATAGCACTCTCATTTGAAAAATAAATAAAAAATCAAGCCAGTTCCTAGAGATGGAAGTGGAATCAAAATATAAGAACAATTCGTTATCAGAACTAACCAACTATATTTAAAGATAGTTTACCTGTTAAAAGTAAAATATAAGAGAGTGATTAAAATCTACAATGAATGTAAACAAATTTTATTTAGCCAATAGTGTATCCAATGACCATACCTTCTGTCTCTCTTATGTCAAGCACTTTCTTAATTTGAGAAAGAGGCATTAGACGAATATGCTTAAGAGAAGCTGGGGGTCGAGAATGGCCATGAGGACTCCTAAAAGTGCCAATAACTTTATGTCGTTTTCTTGCTATCTGATTATAGAAAAAAAAGTTAATTATAAGTAATGTGAATAAAAACAAAGACCAAATCATTTTTTAAAATGGCACTAATCACACAAATCTATATGCAGTTCATCTATTAGACAACAATTCCAGAATATGAGATAAGCAGAGTTATTATTACATGTGTCAAATTCATACCTGTGATTTTGTAAGCAGATATGTTCATGATTATATGAGAAGAGCTCAAAAGTAAGGAAAACAGGCGAAGGACAAGAAGTGTGAAAGAACTTAGAAGCATTGTGAGAAGTAATAGGATCAAAGAACTGATAAATTTCCTTGAGTTCAGAAAGGGGAATAGTTTTTGCTCTGTGATCTCTGTCATGGGTTCAAAAGATAATTGATATCAGTTTAAAAGCAGAATTCACAGTTATCTCAGATTCTGAGAATAAGGGAGTGAACAACAAAAATGGTTCTGCCTCGTGTATTTTCATACTACTGAGAAAGAGGAAAATTAAAAGGTAACTAAACAATATATTAAACAAATCATACAAATTTTAAACTCAAGTTGTTATATTAAAATATAACTTTACCTAAACTGGGGATTCATGTTAAAGGAAGAGATAGGTAAAATAATACTCAAATGGCCAGGAGCAAAATCAGAAAGGACTCTGTGATTCATAATATATTTGAGTTCTGTGAATTTTATAAGAACTTTGAATTTATTGTTTTCATTTCCATGACAGCCTAATATATTATGTTGCCTTTTTAAAAGAACATTTCTATTCAGGTTATAATCATCAACTGAAAGACATTCACACAAAATGATTTAAATTAAGTTACTTAATAAATTGAGATTGATTGGTCACCATCACAAATATGAGAAAGTATGGCTGAAAAAGTGTATTACCTTATATTGGCTAATTAAAAAGATCAAAAGGCATTCAGTATCATATCACATTGAAGTAGAAATACGATATAGATCTGTTACATATCAAATATTAAAAGATAATTTATATTAATAGTGAAAGTAAGTGATACTTTAAATAATTAGCTCCACTATAATATTTGAATATGCTTTTAAATGAATTTGATTAAGCAATATAAATAATTTTAAGTTCATTTTTTAATAGAATAAACAATGACAAGTATTATTAATGATACAAATGCTAGTACATCAAGCTAAAAACTCAAAACACAGATAAAATATAAACATGAAAACACACCCTTAAATACATTAGTTCAGCTTTAGTAAAACATCACCTATTGGGAAAGCCAGGATGGCTCAGCGGGTTAAGAGCTTGCTTTGAAGCTCCGAGGACCAAGGATCGAATCCCAGCTCCGGCTCAGGCGGACCCACATGCTAAACTGGGGTGTGCTTCCTGAATGCGGTGAGGCCCCCCTCAGTTAAAAAAAAAAAAAATTTTTTTTTTTAGGGGAAGCCAGGATGGCTCAGTGGTTTAAGCACTCACTTTGCAGTGCCGAGGACCGAGGATTGAGTCCCGGCCCCAGCCCCTGCAGACCCATATGCTGAACTGAGGAGTTCCCCCAGTTGAGTTCTCTGTCTCTGTATCTCTCTCTCTCTGTCAAAAAATTAATAAATAAAACTTAAAAACAAATAAACAAAAAATAAACCTCACCTATCATATTTAAGAGAAGTCAATATAGATTTTATCCATTTTAAATGTTTCTAACTTTTACTATACCCTTCATTCCAAATTTGCTAAGAGGTTTATTTTCTTTCTGAAACAAACAAGCTAAGGAATAAGAGTTTTGGATTGTAGATCCCGAAGTCCAAATTTAGTGTTAGAAGTAGAACAGTTTCAGTTATTGTAATTCTGGGACAAGTAGGCTAAGAGAGAGTAGAACCAAAAAATCACTGGTAAATGAAATGAAAAGCCAGGGTACCACATAATGGAATTGAAAGCTGCAGGTAATGACCAATGGCAGGAATTAAAGTGGAAGTTAAGTCAATGAGCCAGTTATAGTAGACTTCACAGAATATGAAAGGATGTAAGATCAAAAATTTAAAGTTAGCCACAACTCGCTCAGGATTAAGAGAATAAAAACCAGAATGGATTAGCAGGGAAGTACAGAAAACCTAGCCTATTAGATGAACAGGGGAGTTTACTTTTCCTGTTGTACTTCAATAGAAAAAACCTAAAAGAGTTTTAGTAGAAGCTATAAATAGAGGTATTGGGGGGATGCTGGGATAGCTCAGAGGATGAGCACTCGCCTTGCAACCATGAGGTCCAGGGATCCAATCCTGGCCCTGGGCCATGCAGACCCATATGCTGAACGGTGAAACTGCTAACCACCGGATTGACAGCAAAGGTTCTTGCCTCCCATGCAGGAGGCCCTCAGCTTGGTTCCTGCCCCATGCAAGCCCCACATCCACCTGTGTGGCATGAAACCATGTCACAACTAATGATGTACACCTATGGAGACTGCTATGGGCCCTCCACTCTTCTCTCTTTCTCTCAAACAATAAAATAATACTTTAAAAATAAAAAAGGAAGTACTGGGAAACTATGGAGAGTAAAACCCCATGATAATGCAACTGAAGTAAAATGTGATTGATACTTCATTCCACCCAGCCCCTGTTCTCAAAAGCAGAACAGCCTATAGTTCTTATGAGTAGACTAGTTCAGAATTGTCTGCCACATGATTTTTCTATAACTTTCTCAGTTTAAGGTATGGTCAATTGTGTACAGTGTTTTCATTGTCTTTACTTTTGTGTTTTGTGATATTACTGAACAAATGAACATAGCATCTTCCACTAACCTCACAACAATAAAACTCTGTTTTTTTATACAAGTGAATTTTTGGTTACTGCATGACATGTTCTTTAAGATTCCCCTGCATTTTATAATAATATACAGGATACCAGAGGGCAGCACTAGAACAGAAGTGAAGTAAAAACAGAAAAAAGAGGTATAAACTAAAAAAAAAAAAAAGAAACCCATCAAATCACTTTAATGAAAGCAACATAACATTACCCAGTAACAGAAACGTCAAATGAGTCTTCTGGTTAATATCCATTTTATCAAAAATGAACAATTTTATCCTCTGAGAGAGAAGAAAATACAATCCTTTTTATCTCCCCTTAGGCTCCTTAGTTGTTTAAAATTACAATATTAACAGAATGAAAAAGTTGAAAAAGTACATAATTCAATTTGCTTATAGAGATAATATATAGGGAAAATTTTTAACTTAAATGAGAAATTTAGAACTAGAATCACTGCACACCACCTAATATACTGACCTTTCGCACACTTTAAAAACTGCTGACTTAAGGAACAATCAGGGGATCATAATTCATAATAATAAATAATCAAGTTCTCTCTTCAACAAAATATTGAATTCTTTGCTGAAAAAAATATACTTATTTTTCACAATGAACTCATTTTGTAAATCTTTTACAACTATACATAGAAATAAGAAGTCCCTAAAATTCTTGACCTAAGCATTTATTTGCATGGAAACAAACTAAATTTTAATTCTGACTTAAATTTGAAGTCACAGAAATTTATCACACTTCTTACTACCATTAGGCCTTCTCCTAAAAGCTTTCCATTCATAGTATCAAACCAACAATTGGTCTTAATCAAAAAAGTGTGATTATTTAAATTCACTTTACTTCAAATAAATACATAATACTTCAATCACAGCCTGGTTTTAAACATTCAAGGAAGTCATACTAATCAGCAATGTCATTATATTAAGCACAACTTTACCTCCAGGCAGTCATTGAAGAGAAAGAGAGTTACTTGTTCTCCTCTGTCGCAGGGGTGCTCACCAAGAGAAATTGTTTCAACTCGCTGGATTAAGCTTCGGTGAGAAGATAAAAGATTAGCCTGTATAGATTGAAAAATATTAATATTAATAGAAGAGATCACTTGGGAGCAAGTAGTTTTTTAAAAGTTATAATTTAAAAGAAAGTGGTGGCAAGATTCTGTTTAACCCTTTTAGTGCAATGTGCCAAAATATCAGCTTTTCCATCTCGGGCAAAAAGTGCAGCAGGCCAAAATACCGGCTCATATGTAGACCATGTTAAATTAACCTTTGCATTTCTTCACTAGTACCACTGGCAGAAGGTAGCACTAAGAGGGTTAAATAACAAGAAAAATAAATAGACAATCATCAAAAACAAATACTTACTGGGCAGCCATCTACTTCATAAACAACATCAAAAATTTGCTTTTGAGCTTCGGTTTTTCTCTTATCCTCATTAATATGCCTGAAATATTAGTAAGATTATTTTTAAAACTTTATTTAATTGTTAAATTTATTGGGGTCACATTAATTGTTAACAATTAGTTTCCAGATGTACAAGTCCACACATCACCTATGCATCGCATTATGTGCTCACCACCCAGAATCAGCTCCCCTTCCATCACCATATATCCAGTGACCAGTTTCACCTCCCCCACTAACTCTCCCTCCCCCCTACCCTCCCTCTCCCCAGGTAACCACCAAACTATTAAGTGTGTCCATAATACTGGTGCCCACTCCCACCTCCCCTCCCTCTCTCCTTCCCCCCTCCTCCCCTTCCCTCAGGCAATCACC
>PVKE010007868.1:0-49365 GCA_004027555.1 Craseonycteris thonglongyai
CCCATTTAGCCCCCAGCTCGAGGAGGCATGCCTGTCATTAGGGAGGTCCCTGGCCTGGTTCCTGGCCTGGTTCCCTCCCTGAATGCCCTCCCCCCCACCCCCCACACCTATGTGGAATGAAACCATGTCAAAAATTGATGATACACAACTATGGAGACTGCTCTGGGCCCTCCTCCTCTCTGTTTCTCTGTCTCTGTCTTTCTCTGTCAAAACAATAAAATAAACCTTTAAAAAAAGAATAATTAAGTTAATACTGGCACATACTGAACACATGTTAATTATTATTATTGTAATCTTTTCATGGAGCAAGCTGGCTTCAATTGAAGGTTAAGCTTAGTGGTTAAGAGTTTAGTGTCAGATAAACCCAAGTTTTCATTCTTGCTTTTCCTGTGCTATCTACATAATTTTGTGGGAGTTATCTAATTGTTTCCAAGCCTCTACTAGGTTTTTGAGAATTCAGTGGCATGATGCATGTGAAAGGTTTAACATATTGCTTAGTACATGGTAATATTTAACAAATATTTGCGACTGGTTATATTTACAATGTTCTGCCTTTGTCTTTTTTTCCAAGGGCTGCTTCAATTATATATGCTGTTTATTTTAGCATAAAAGTAGAATGTTTTAAGTAGAGGGAATTCTTTCATAAAGATGAAAAATTAGAAAGTTAAAGAAGAGTAGATTTGTTTGTAAATTTAAAGAAAATAAGACTTCCGGACCTGTCTCGAAAATTCTTTTGAACTGTCAGATTAGATATTCCACTGGCTCTGCTGAGTGTTAGGGAAAAATGCCCTTGGGCTGCCCTCCAGTTAGTGCAGGAAGCAATCCTAGAGAAAGAAGAAGTGGAGACAATTCTGCATCTTTTACTCTGTGGTCTCCAAAGTGAGGAGTTTAGTCTTAACCCAGTGGGTAAGGGGACATATTAGACCATCTGTTTACATTTATTTTATTTAAAAATTTTTATAGGATAACAGTAGTGCATATAGCTAATCTAATAAGCATAAAGATACGGCTATAGAGACTCAGATACACACACACAATAGACCAGCGGTCGCAACCTTTCTTGGCCTCAGGGACCAGTTTCATAAGAGACAATTTTTCCATGAACTGGGGGATGGGGTTGGTTTCAGGATGAATCAAGTGCATTACATTTATTGTGCACTTTATTTTTATTAGTATTACATTGTAATATATAATGGAATAATTATACAACTTGCCATAATGCAGAATCATTGTTGGATACTGACTTAAAGCCCGCCACCAGATGCAGCTGTAATATTGAAGTACATCAACTCACTTGCCACTATCAAACCTGCCACCAGGTACAGCTTAATTGTCACTTGCCACTCACTGATAGGTTTTACATTGAGTCTGCAAGCAATTGATTTATTATGGTCTCCATGCAGTCAAGCCTCTCTGCTCATGTTCATCTGTATTTGCAGCGGCTCCCCAGCACTAGCATCACCGCCTCAGCTCCACCTCAGACCATCAGGCATTAGATTCGCATAAAAAGCATGCAACCTAGATCCCTCACATACGCAGTTCACAATAGGGTTTTGCGCTCCTTTGAGAATCTAGTGCTGCTGCTGACCTGACAGGTGGTGGAGCTCAGGGGCCAATGTGAACAATGGTAAGTGGTTGTAAATACAGATGACACATCACTCCTGTACCCACTGCTCACCTCCTGTTGTGTGGCCTAGTTTCTAACAGGCCACTGATTGGTACCAGTTCATGGCCTGAGGTTTGGGGACCCCTGCTATAGACCACTGCTCTGGAGCATGCCTATATGAAGCAGAACTTCTAGTATAGACAAAGTTTAGATATTTGCTGGTGATAGGATTTGGGTAATACTCAGCTCTTTCTTTTCCTGTAATGTGATAAAGAAAATAGGAACTTTGCTCTGAGTCTTTTTCCAGAGGAGGCTCTTTTAAAGATGCTCTTTTGGTCATGGTGAAGTAGGGGAGTTAGAACCATTCAGAATTGCTCTACAGACATTGAGGAAAGAGATTACAGAGCTTATTTGTTCAGGTGTTTTTCTTAACTTGAAGCTGTTAGATAAAGATAAAACAAAGCCAATAGGTTTTCATGAAGTTAATTTTTGAAAATTGAGTTTTCATATATTGATTTAAAATTAGACCTGGTTTCAAACCCTCATTCTTGAATATTCTAAATGAGGTGTTTCTTTGTGTATAAAAAGTGAGAGTTGTAACAGTAGCGTCCTCCTAGATTTAGAGTGGTAAGTCGCTGCAGTGTCTAGCACATAGCAGGCAAACTCTCAGTGGATGTTAGCATTTGCTATTGTTATGGTGGCAGATGTGATGAAAAGAGCAAATGCTTCTTATACTGTTGAGCTTGACTTATGTACTTACCAGAATGTAAATTGAGAGTAAATCTGAGCTCTTTTAGCAATGGGGAATTTCTCTGCAAAGTTTGGCAATGCATTGATACTATTAGTATTTAAACTGACCTCAGATACATCAATTTGTTACCTATGACATTTGAAAAGGATCATATTTAGTCTTTTAGCAAGATTGAATTACTTTTACATTGAGACAGACTTGTGTCCCCAAAGATGATCATGAAATGCATTTTAGGTTTTTTGACTGTCTCTGTGACATCCTGTCACCAGTTAAACTTGACATTAGATTAGATGTTCTAATTTCTCATGTTTTTTCCTAGTTCCTTTTCTGAACCTTAATTGTACACGTATGTCCTATTAAACCCATCGTGCTTCTTGTGGCTTGACGTAAGTGCTGCTCATTGTGCGTGAGAGGTTAGAGTTTAGAAGCAACTTTATGGATCATGTGCCAGGCTGGTGTCACACATGTTCATTGTATGTGGAGATCATTCATGCACTCAGGGTACATGTACTTAATAGAAGGCGTGGTCCATAGAGTGAATCTAAGATTTCTTACATTGAGAAATTCTCATATATGAAAAAAGGGCATATGCGTAAGAAAACTGAGGTGCAGGGTGCCAAGAGATGTTAGCAAAAACTGCCAACAGAGCAGCCATTGGCTTTACTACCATTGTAGAGTTGGCCATGACGTAAGCGTTCTAAACTCTTTGCTATACAGTGTAAAATGGTTTGCCTTCTCATTTATTATTTGTAAAATGATAGTTTCTGTTATCAAAATACTCTATAATCTTTACATTTTGTCTACCAGGATTTTTAAAAGTATGAATAGAAATAAAGAAACCCTGAACTTATTTATTTATGGAGATATTATATTATATGCTCAGTATTAGAGGTAAATATATTCAGTAGTAATTAACCTGATTTTCTTATACCAGTTTACAAATGAAAATATATGTTTTTCAGGAGAGTAAGACCTCTACTCTCCATCTATTTCTGAGATGTACTTTTTTCATCCCCATATAAATTTGTAGAGAGCTTTCGTATGACACTTACCTCTCAGTATTTCATTACTTGGCTAAATTTCCCTCAGTGTGCTTAAATAATTCATCTTGGTTAGAAAGTTTACTACTGATACTTCAGATTTTGTCTCCTTATCACTTCTCTAATTTTTAAGTTTAACATTCAGTAACAATGCTGTTAATTTGGCTGCATATATTTAAATAACATTAAAAGTATACCTGAATCTTTAGTTGGCATTTTACAAGCTACTTAGAAGTGACAAAAAGGTTTAAAAATTCATTTAAAACTGCAACATTGACCTAGATTGAAAAAAAATACAACATTAAAAATGTCTTATTACTGTGTTTATACCATGAAGATTTAAAAATTCAGTGACTGACAGACTCAAAAAATCAAGAACCATATGACTTCACTTACAGTTGGAATATAAAACTGAAAGTAACAAAGAAACAAAAGCTCATGGACACAGTCAATAGTTTAGTGGTTACCTGAGGGTTAGGGGATTGGGGGTGGGTGTGTAGGGAGGGGGCAACAAATATATAGTGATGGAAAGAGAACTGCCTCTGGGTGATGAACACATAATGCAATACATAGACAATGTAATATAGAATTGTATGCCTGGAAACTATGTAATTTTTACCAACCAACATCACACACATAAATTTAGCAATTAATAACATAAATAAATAAATAAATATTCAGTGACTGATTCCTTAATTAGTATAGGAAGAAGTTATATAGCATACATTAAGTCATTTTGCCAGTATACCTGTATTCCTGTCCTGGAGTCCCCTGTGAACAGTGAAGTGAAGCAACACAAATTAAATTATTGTCTTAAATCTATCTGTTAGATCATGGTCAGCTCTACAATGGTAGTACAGCCAAGGACGACTAATCTGTTGGCAATTTTTGCTAATATCTCTTCGTATCCTGAACCTCAATTTTTCTAAACATATGCCATATACATATATATATATATATACACACACACACACACATATACACACACACACATATACACATACACACACATACATACATACATATATACATACTAGAAGTCCTCAAAAGAAGATAGAAGAAGCAGACTTATTTCCATAGGGTAGTGTATTATTTTGACTATTTCTGTTTTCTTCGTAATGAAAATTGTAGAAAGTAAAATGCAAATTTTTCTTAGTTTGCAGAGGAAAGGGAAAGTGTTTCCTCTAGGTACTCAAATGATAGAGCAATAATGCATTAAAGGAGGAGATTGGATTTTAAATAGTGCAAGGCAATACTATAAGGATATTTGATGCTAGAATGCTGGTGAAGAGAAAAACCACTTGGAACTTGTACAAAGTTGGACAGTATTGTAAGCTAGTTTAGAATTATGCAATAAAGCAAAAGCTTTAGACTTTTAGTAGTAGCTCTTGAGATCTCAAGAAATAGAAAAAGCTTAAGAAGTAAAACTTTTACTCAAAAAGCCAAATAAACTTGATTCTGAATCTCTAAAACTAAATGTAATTCTAGAAGCTTAAGTTTTTCCTATAAATAGTGTAGAGAAATTAGCTCTGCTGCTAAATAGCAATTGAGCATTGTGCCCATCTGAAACCCTTGAGACTAAAACTAGCCAGAGGCCAAGCCCTGTTATAGTTTATAATCCCTTCCTCTATCCTCATTCCTCCTTAGTTAAGGAAGTACACTTATAATAATTAAGGGATCTTACTTTTAATATTTTTTCCTGGATTATTGTTATGTTTAAACTAATCTCCCTCCTTTAGTTATTACTCCTCTGGGGCACTCCCCTCCCCCCCCCCACCCCAATGCAAAACACACACACATACACACACACACACACACACACACCTGTCTAAAACATTACTCTAATTGTATCTTTCTCCTATTTCAAAACCACCCATGGTTCTTGTTGTCTGAAGTCTTTATCCATGCATACACATTCCCATATAATTAGGCTAGCAGGTCGTCATGTGTTTAATGATTTTGTTGTTAATCCTATATGGACTTCATTAGGATTCACTAAATATCATGTAGCCAATATTTTTCAATGAAATATAAAAGTTTGGGAGTAAGAGTTACTTTAATTGGCATTAAATCATTTAAATGGGAACATGAGCTGGAAATCATAC
Organism: Craseonycteris thonglongyai; assembly: GCA_004027555.1. Taxonomy (NCBI): domain Eukaryota; kingdom Metazoa; phylum Chordata; class Mammalia; order Chiroptera; family Craseonycteridae; genus Craseonycteris; species Craseonycteris thonglongyai. The sequence goes on from PVKE010007868.1 coordinate 5,503, forward strand.
CGCCGGAATATAGATCTGTGTAGTTCTTTATGGTCCCTCCTGCAGGTTATTCGGAATGGAACTGAGAATTAAAGGTACTTAATTTTTGTGCTTAAGAAAGGAAAAGACTGTTCTTTGTCCAGAATCCCAAGTTCAGAAAAAGTAACCATCATTAAATACAGTTAACTCTGGATCAGTACACATGCTGTGAAAATCAGCCAATGGACAGCAGCCTCACTGCAGTGGCCATGCCTCTGAAAATCAACCAGTCAATAACAGTGTCACTCTAGTAACTGCACTTCTGAGAGTTAGCAAATCAATGGCAGCCCCACGGTTCTGAAGTCAGCCAGCCAGTGGGGGCTGCTATGTGTTCAGTATACCTGCTCAACATTTATCAATGAGTGTTTAGTGGACAAAAGAACGAAGTTGCAGGTGGCCACTGTAGAAATTATGTTGAAATATAAGTGGACCCAGGACTTTGTTCTCAGCAGTGATAGAACTAGTAGACAGAAAAATCAGCAGGGATATAAAAGATCTAAATACAGTCACCCAACAGACTTATCCATATCCCTGTTGTAATTAATAAGTATTTAATTAAGTGATATTGTAAGGGATAAATAAATAAATACAATCACCCAGTAGAATCTAACTGTTATATATAGCACATGCTACCCAATAATAGTACAATACAAATAGGACATTCACCAAGATAAACCATATCCTGCCCACGAGACAAACCTCAACACATTAAAAGGATTGAAATCATACAGGTTTTGTTCTCTGACAACAATGGATTTAAAGTAGAAATCAAAAACAAATAAATGGAGAAATATGATCTACATGTTAAAGAGGAAATCTCAAAGGAAATTTAAAAAATATATACAGAAATGAATAAAAACAAAACATATCAAAATATCAACCACTCTTGACCTGGAAATTGGTAACATTAAATGCTTATATTTGAAATGAGGAAAGATCTCAAATCAATAATCTAACTTACTCCCTCAATAAACCTAATTTCCTACCTAAAGGAACTAGTAAAAGAGAAAGTAGAGAAAAGAAAATTGTAGACTACTATTTCTCATGTATTTAGATGCAGAAATCCTCCATAGGAATATTAGAACCCACAAGTTATAGTATTTCTCCTCTTATAGGTTAATAATCAAAGTCTTTCATTTTAATAAAAATTTCAGTTCATTGCTCTTTTAGTAACTTGTTATAAGCCTCAAAATGAATTGACTTATTGTCAAATCCAGTAGGTTTTTGTAGTTTCATTTTTGTTTTCTTCATTTGTTTCACCAATGTTTTTCTTTTCTTTTCTTTTTTTTTAAGATTTATTTTATTGTTTGAGAGAAGATGGAAGAGAGAGAGAAGGGGGTGGGCCCAGAACAGTCTCCACAATTGTGCATCATTAGTTGTGACATGGTTTCATTCCACACAGGTGTTTGTGGGCCATGCAGGATGGGAACCAAACTGAGGGTCTCCCCCATGGGAGGCACCGCACTCACTTCAGCATGTGGGTTTGCATAGGTCAGGGCTATGACTCGATCCCCAAACCTCACAGTTGCAAGGCAAGCACTCAACCTGCTGAGCTATCCCAGCATCCCCTCACCAATGTTTTTCAAGTAGAAAATAATTATTTTTGCAAATTGGACCAAATCATTGGTATTAATGTAAAATTTTGAGCCTTCTCTCATTTGCCTTTTCTGGGAAATCCTATGCATCTTTTCTTTAACTTATCTCTTTAAGTATTGAACCTGCTTAATCTGAAGTTTCTCTTCCCTTTTAAAGGAGGTATCTAAAAATGGTTCTTGAAGTGTGTTCATTATTAAGTTAAACTTTCCCCTTTCTGAACCAGTGACTGTAAGACTGAAATCAATTAGAGACCTCACTTGCAAAACCCCTTGGCTTTTGCAAATGAGATTCATGAAATTTTGTGATGATAGATTTTCAAAAAGCAGTACTTTTACTTCAAAGTAAAATGTGCCATAATATGTATCATAAGATAAAGTGTTTGGTTTGATTTATACACTGTAATTCCCTTCTTTAGAAGTCATCTTGTTCTTGTTTGAAATAGTTTCTTTTAGCAAAGTACATTTCTAGAAGTTTAAACCTGTCATTTTTCCTCTAAAGTGGTGGGTCTCTGAAAATAAAATCTTTACCAGGGTGGGGGTAGGGCAGGGAGAGGGGTCCACATAGCTTACCCAGATCTCATCTGTTTTAAAGAAAGAAAATAAAAGTCTAGTAGATTTAGTTGAGGACACATTCTTTTTGCATTTTGGTGCTTATAACTCTGGAGCTTAATAATAAATGATGATAGTTGCATAAGCTTTTTGATGTTGTGTTTTTGCTTACACTTGGAGTGTCCAAGGCCAGCACACAGGGGATTGTTTATTGGTACTTAATTAGGTTTCCAGCAGTTAGAATAAGCAAGAGGGTGCCTGGCTTATGGAATTGCAATATGTCCTGATAGACACGGATCATAGTTAAAGAACACAAAAAAAAATAGAAAGCATACTTCCACAATTATACCTTATTAATGAGAACTCTTCTTTTTAGAGTTAAGCATTGAAAAGTAATAATATACACATTGAATGAATGGAATACCTATTGAAAGCCTTTTGAAAAGGGTTATAAATAGGCCAATATACAAATTATCTTTCATATTTAATATGAACTGTTTTCCATCACTGCTAAACCCATCCTTGAGTAGTGATATCAATATTCTTTAAACTTTAAAACATTACATAATGTGCTTATAATATAGGTAGGATTCCCTCCATTAGCTTTATGGCAAAGACTTTTGCAGACATTTCCCTTAATCATATAAACACCAATTATTTATGTATTCATTTTTTTAATTGTTAAATTTATTGGGGTGACATAAGTTGGTAAAAAATTACATAGATTCCAGGTGTACAATTCTACATTGCATTGTCTATTCATTGCATTATGTGCTCACCACCCAGAGTCAGCTCTCTTTCCATCACCATATATTTGATGCCCCCTCCCTAACCCACCCCCACCACCACCCTTGCTCTCTCACCCACCTTTTCCTTTACCCTCAGGTAACCACTAAACTATTGACTATGTCCATGAGTTTTTGTTTCTTTGTTATTTTCAGTTTTATATTCCACCTATAAGTGAGGTCATATATTTCTTGATTTTCTTCAGTCTGACTTATTTCGCTTAATAAGATGGTTTCAAGGTCCATCCATGTTGTCACAAATGGCTGTCTTTCATCTTTTCTTATTGCTAAGTAGTATTCCATTGTATAAAGGTACCACAACTTTTTTATCCAGTCATCAATCAAAGGACCAAATATTTATTGAACACCTGGTTTAATTATATTTAAAGCATTGTAAGTATTGTTAGGTTTTTATGCAGTAAACATTTGTTCACCGTGTCTAATGTGCCAAGGAGAAAAATATATGGTCTTTTCCCTTAATGCTTAATGTAATTAGTGAAGATACAGGTAAATGTGGTGTTTACCTAGGAAAACCACTAATAATCGCTGCCAGTAAATGATCAGCTAAGTCTCAGTTTGTGGGGGAGTTTTAAGAAAGAAGCAATGTCACTCTTGGTCTGCAGTACATGTACGTAGCACCAAAAGTGATGGGATTCATATGGATGAAGCTGTTTCTGATAAGAAGGATTTGGGGACTACATTGTGGCAGAGGAGCAAGAGGAAAATTACAGGAATGGGCAAGAAGATGACAGGTAGTCAAGGAATGTGAATAGATCAGCTAGAGTAGGGGATCTAGTAAGTGTGTGCAGGAGTCACTGAAAAAGATCAACGAAGGGTCGGAACAAGGGGCCTGGATGGTAGAGGGCTGTGTGTTTGGACTGTACTCTGAGAATGAATTAATGAAAGCAGAGTTTTACTTTTGTCTTTTAAAAATAATTTCCTTATATATGTCTATTTTAGAAAGGTTAGAATACACTGCTAAGCAAAAAAGTAGGAAATAAAAACCTGAAATGGAGGTTTTTATAATTACTAATTTGGTGATATCCAAGATGGCTGAAATACAGAAAAAGAGTGGATGAGGACAGGAGGCTTATTAGAACAGTACTGTGGTCCTTTCCCCTCTCTCTTCACACTGTCCCCTTCTTTCTCATCATCTGGCTATACTTGTATGGTAGTAGGAACTTGAAATGCGAGTCAGAGTTCAGATAAGACTACAATCTGGGTAGAACTCAGGGACCAGGTTTAAAAGTTTGAAATAGGAGTAGACTTTGCATGTTAATTTTCTTTGTTGTTGTTGAGTCCTGGAGAAGTTCTTTACTGAGGGATGAAGAAATTTGGAAGTATTTATAGATAGATGAAGTGGGATCAACTTTGAAAGTAGCTTTCTGCCAGTAGATAGGTACACAGTTACCTAGCCAGTTAAAAACCTATAATAGCATTGATCATGGAATGAAGGAGGAAGCTGGTGATTTGTATTGATGAGTTAGGACATTTTTGTAGAGGGAGCTTCATGTCTGATTGGTCAACCATTCAGAAATTGAGCATGTGAAGGAATCTTTATGGCTGACAGTAAAATGTAGAAATGGAAAGGCATTTCTTTAATGCCATGTATCTGCAAAGGATTTTATCTTATCTGTATACACTCTTGAATGACTTGAGTGGAATCGTTTAACCAATGCAAGGGATTAAATTGCATCCACATGCTAGTCTCTGTGTATAGAAAGATCAACCTGACTGGCTTGTGTAGCAGTCTTTGTGGTTGTCCGTGGTTGATGATGCTGAGTTGCTCATGATTTCCCTAAGTATGCATGGAAGTTCAGCCCAGGCTCAAGCCTGAGACTCCAGTGAACTCTTCAGGGTCATGGCAGGTCTAGCTTCAGTTTGGAAATGACAGACAGTTCGGAAATTTCTGAAATTATTTAGGAGCCTTGATAGAAGACAAGTGGCACTATGTCCATCTGCTGGATCCAAGAATCACTTCTGTGGATTTAATGGTCACATGTAGCATCTCGTGTTTAGGTACCAATTCTGGCCTGAACCACTGACATACTATACTATATTCCCTGAAACCATATACAGGGATTCTTCTCTTCACTTCTGGGACCATAACTCCACTCCCTTCATTCTAATTCCACCACATTGGGGACAAGCACCTCTTCTATAGCCTTAATATGAGACCAGGCACTGACATCCTGCTGAACAGTTCCTATTTAGATCAGGTCAGAGGCTGTACCTGAATTACATCATCTGGTTGTCCTTTTGGTCAAGTATGAAGACAGCCTGCCCAACAAGGATCCCCATGGCCCCTTTATCTCTCTACCAAGCTGGATGAACTGGAGATGTGACCTGAGACTCCAAGCCTCTGGGAGCAGAGCTGACTCTCCAGGTTCCTGTAGAAATGTGGCACCCTCTTGAGGGCTAAGGTCTCATGTTCTTCAGGATACACTTTGGATGGGAGGCTTGCTCTGCTAGCAAGACTGGCTGCTTTCTCACGTGGAAAGCAAGTGGACCCCAGCCACTCGGAGTCAGACAGTAGATAGTCCTGGTGCTACCACCTCAGCCCTCTTCTTCAGAAAAAGAACTCACTTTAGCTTAATCCCTGCACTTTAAACATTTCCAGTTCAAGGAGTTATAATGTGTTTTTGCAGCCATTTCCTCATCATCATGCAAAGGGGAAAGGAATAAAGAAAACATTCTTTTTTTTTCTCTTAGGATTTTTCAAAAATTGTACAGAGAAATTTTTAAGTTGTACAAAAGCAAAGTCAGTTTATTCCTGCCACTCTTTGAGGTCTTAGCATGTCTAAAAATCTATATTTATCTTCCCATAGTTCAGTTGTGTTGTGACCTCCTTTTTCATATAAAATGTACCACCCTGGAGCTGCATGCAGCCACCTCGATGCTTTCCCTATAGGCCATGATCTTTTGTCTCAGCCCAAAGGAACGCCTAATACTACCTTGCGGTTTCACTGCCAGAGTAAGTTACAGTTTCCATCGAATCAAACACATATCGCTTAGTGTGTTTGCTTCTTTACATCATTTCACCTTGTCTCACTGTCAAGGTTTTGCTAAGAATTTCCCTTGAGGTATACAGATTCTGCCTGTGGTATCTGTCATTCTGTTGACCTCCATAGTTAATTTGGCTCTTCTTAAAAGGAAGAGCAATTATTGGGAAAAGGTAGAAGTAGCTGGACTCCACTCCAAATAAGCTCTCAAATTATACAGTAGTACCCCCTTATCCAAGGTTTCACTTTATGTGGTTTCAATTATCCATGATCAGCTGAGGTCTGAAATAGTAAATGGAAAATTCTGGAAACAAACACTTCATAAGTTTTAGTTGCATGCTGTTCTGAGTAGCATAATAAAATCTTACACCATCTGCTCTGTCCACCCTGGAATTCAGTGTTTTTAGCTTCATATATTGACATTACAATTTTGAAAGCACCTTTTCAAGTGTATCTGTTACAAGCATGTCTTAAAATTCTATGAAGTATGTGGGAATGAACACAGGTTTCAAAACATTAAGATCTGGGTGCATAATTGACTTTGTGAACTGTTGTACATCATTTAACTTTCTCTGTTAGGTGTTTTTTTTTCTGTAGAAATTGAGATAAAAATGCCCACCTTCTCTTTGTTACAGGGTAATTTCAGCACCAAATAGGAAAGCTCTTTTAGAGAGTTAGGTAGAAAAGATCCTCTACATAAATTGTCATTTTAAGAATCAAGGTTCTTCAACCTCAGCACTACTGGCATTTGGGGCTGGGTCATTCTTTGTTGTAGGGACCACCCTGTGCATTGTAGAATGTTTAGCAGCATCCCAGACCTCTACTACTAGGTACCAGTAACATTCCCCTAGTTGTAACAACCCAGAATGTCTCCAGACATTGCCTTGGGGGACAAAATCACCCCTGGTTGATTTTGTTACTTTAAATCAAGTAAATTATTTAAAGCACCTTACTTGTAGCAATGCAGTTAGTCTGCTTTTCACCAGAGTAGAGCTCTTGTTTGTGTGTATATTGTTTTTATTTAGAACAGAGGTGATCGAACCAAGGCCCTCAGGCCAAATCTGGCCTGCCACTTATTTTATAATAAAGTTTAAAATTTTTCATTTACACATTCTCTATGGCTACCTTTGTGCTACAAAGGCACAGGTAAGTAGCTCTTACAGAGGTGTTTGGGCCACAAGCCTAAAATATGTACTATCTGACCTTTACCAAAAGTGTCTGTCCACACTGATTTGAGAGTGTTTTGGAATATCCTTTGCCATGCACTGAACCAGGAGTTCTTGTATGAAGGTTTTGGAGGGAAAATATTTTAATTTGTACAAATTTGTAAGTTAGGTATAAAATTAAATGAACAGTTATTGCATGTGTCTGTGCTGTGTGATATGTAGACATACAATGTAGCACATTAACTAGGAACAAAAACTTTGGAGCCAGCCTGCTTTGATCCAAATCCTGGCTCTACACCTCTGTGATTAGGACTTGTCACTTAACCTCTGCATGCCTCGATTTCCTCATCCATAAAATGAGGATAATATTAAACCCTGAAGACTAAATAGATCAACATAAGCAAAGCACGTAGAACAGTGTTTGGCATCTAATAAGCATGTACTTATTATTACTCTGATAGCCAAGTGTTCCAGAAATCAACTCAATTTACTCACGTATTTGGCCTCTATAATTATTTAGCAGTGCAGTTTAAAGATGTAAATGTGTAATAGTTATTTTTACAGTAAAATATGGGCAAATAACTTCACTTAGTTTATTTCTTCCTGGAATGCCAGCATCCTTAGTGGTACAGTGTGTATTTGTCCGCTCTGCTCAATTGTATAGAAATGGATAAACAGGGGGAAATTGTTGAGCAGGGATCTAGCCAGACTTATTTAATTACAGCCAGAAATTGGTTTAAAGTCACAAAACAATGTTCTCACCCCAAGTTTTGCCACTAGTAGAAAACAAATTCTAAAAAACAAAATAGTATGCCTTTTAAAAATGTTTATCTCTTTCAGTCTGCACCCTGGAATGACACACCAGCTCATGGGAAATGCTGCCTTCAATCCATCAGTTTAGGAACCACAGGCACAAGGCTCCCTGGCTTCCTAGAAATGCATATTTTAATACAATTTTCTATTTATGGGGTATCATTTTGCCCCACAGCACAAAGATGATTACAGATGATCTTATTACTCCTCTTGGATGATATTAACAGTTATAGTTTCCTTCTTTCCTAGATAGAAAACTAAAAACAGAAGGTCAGTGAGTGCCAAGATGCAAGTTCTGTTCCCACGTTTTTTTCCCTTGGCCATGCTGATTATGTTAGGCTGCCACATATATCAGGGATCAATCAGCTAGCAACTAATGTATGTGTGATGTGATACTAGGTAATACAGAATTTGGACAAAAATATATGGCATTGCTCTTGTCCTCAAGGTGTTTCTGACTATATGAGAAGACCATAATACATTTATAGATACTGAAATATTAATAGCAATGTAAAAATCACACAGTATTTTAAAAGTGAGCTGTGTAGACAATTCATATTTTATGTTCAAAGAAGAGATTGGTCATAATGTATTTGTCCTGAATTCCATAAGCGTTCTGGCTTTCTAAGTATCAGACACTGTATAAAAAGCTAGGGACTTACATAAGCTAGTGTGTTCCCTTTGGGACTTACTTAGTAAGAGGCAATTTTTTTTTAAACATGCTATATACAGCAATATAGTAGCTGCTTTAATAAAGATTATGGGAATATGAAGGGTAGAGGGAATGCCTGGGAGGAATGAGAACATATTCATGTAGGTTTTAAAAAGTCTTATTCTAAAATAATCCTTTTCTTTTCTGTCTAAATATTTGCCATGCAGAACATTTATCAAATATTTCTTTATTAAAAAAGGGATTTTTATTCTTAACATAATGGATACACATGAACTAATCATTATATTACCTTACTGAAAATGCAGAGATGAGATGATTTGCTTATCATTAGACATACATTATATAAAATTAAAAATGCAGAGATCCATGTTATGAAAATTCACATATTTATAGTATTTTATAGTGGTTTCACATATATAATCATCCTTATCGACATTTTTCAGATGAGGAAACTGAGGCTCATAAAGGTTGTAGTTTACTAAGTCTCAGTCTTATGACCAGAAAGTGAGTCCCAGGATGTGTAAAATCCATCTCCTGACCCAACTCTTTCTGCTGTAATATGCTTTCTCTTTGGCAGCAGCATGTATTTAACATTTATTAACCATTTAGAATGAGTCAGCCACTCTACCAGGTCCTCTGTATATATTGTATATATTGTATATACTTATTGCCTTGTTTGGGCCTCACAACAACCTGTAAGGCTACCTGCTAGTATTATCATCATTTTGCAGTTGAAAATAGTGAAGCATAGACAAGTAACTTGCCCAGTCACACATTTAGCCTTAAACCCACTGTGTAATAAAAGATATAGTGAGTACATATTTTATTTTATTTTTTATTGAGGTAACACTGGTTTATAAAATTATATGAGTTTCAGATGTACAACATTATAATTCGATAGCTGTATATGCTATAGTGTGCTTACCACCAAAGTCTAGTTTTCGTTCATCACCATATGTTTGACCTCCTTTACCCATTTGTCCTCCCCTGACTCCACTTTCCTCTCTGGCAACCACCCATCTATTATCTGTATCTGTGAGCTTGTTTTGTTTTGTTTGTTTGATCATTTGTTTGTTTTTTTTTAATTACATTTCTAAATTCTCCATATTCAAGAGAATCTGTTTTGCTTCTTTTCCTTCTCTGAAAAAGACCTAAGAGTTAGGCATACATTTCTATAAACAGTCAGCAGACAGTTTATAGAAGTAGTTTTCACCCATACTGGGTATGACAATTAAGTGTGCAAACTCATCCTAGAAAAAGTGCTATATACTACAGTCACCTTTAAATCACCCCCCGTAGGAAGCTATGTACCAACACTAGCACCCAATCCACCCTTCAAAGTAATTTTGGAACTCTTTTTCCAGAATGGCCATCAGATCCATTGTCATATTACCCTTGATGTCCTGAATGTCATCAAAATGTCTTCCTTCCAAAATTTCCATTGCCTTTGAGTAAATAATAAAGTCATGGGAACCAGCATCAGGTAGAATAGGGAGGGTGTTCTAATACAGTCATTTGTTTACGGGCTAAAAACTCCCTCACGGACAGTGCTGTGTGAGCTGGTGCATTGTCGTGATGTGAGAGCCATGAGTTGTTGGTGAAAGTTCAGGTGATTTTTGTCTCATTTTTTCACACAGCCTTTTCAGCACCTCCCAAAAGTCAAGTTGGTGAACTGTTTGTCCAGTTGGTACAAATTCATAATGAACAATGCCTCTCATATCAAAAAGGGTTAGCAACATCATTTTGACTCTTGATTTGGACTGATAAAACTCTTTTGGTCGTGGAGAATTGGCTGATTTCCATTGTGCACTTCAATGCTTTGTTTCAAGGTCATATTGGTACACCCATGTTTCATCACCAGTGATAACATGGCCCAAAAGATCGTTGTACCTTTCCAAAAGAGTTTGGAAAACTCCGACTCTTCTTTCCTTTTGTTACTAGTAATCTCCTTTGGGGCCATTTTGGCACGCACCTTTCTCATGCCAAAATTTTCAGTGAAGATTTTTCTAACTGTTTCTCTATCGATGTTTACTTGGTCTGCTATGCTTCTCACAGTCAGCTGATAATTTTGATGCACAATTGGACAACGTTTTGCAGTGTTTTCATCAGTTCTGTTTGTTACTGGCTGTCCTGACCTTTCTTCATCACTGCCACTTTCTCTCCCCTCAGAAAAACACTGCCATTTTCTTCATGCCATGATCCCCGTAAACTTGGACTAACATGTCCCTGATTTCACTTCTACTCTAGCCAAGTTTCACAAGAAATTTAATGTTTACTCATTGCTCTAATTCAAGCTCTGACATTCTCACAATGGCACATGAAAACACGCGATAGCAATAATGAACGCTGCTCGTCAAGATACCACCACACATTGACACAAACACAGCTGTGAGCCATTGATATAAGGTCTGTACAGTGCTGCCAATGTATGTGCACAGTGGCAAATTTGATAACTTCATTGTCAGGCTCCGTAAGTGCCTTAAGAGTAATTTTTAATTAGTTGTTAAATTTATGGGATGATATTGGTTGGTCAAAATTGCATAGGTTCCAGCTTTGCAAGTCTACATGACATTGTTTGCATTATGCACTCACCACCCGGAGTCAGTTCCTTCTGTCACCGTATACTTGATGCCCCTTTGTCCTCCCCCTTCTCCTTTCCCCTTATTCTCAGGTAAACACTAAACTACTGACAGTGTCCATGAGGTTTTTTTTTTCTTTGTTGCTTTCAGTTTTATATTCCACATGTAAATGAAGACATATAGTTCTTGATTTTTTCAGGCTGACTTATTTCACTTAACATGATGATCTTAAGATCCATCCATGTTGTTGCCAATAGCAGTATTTCAACTTTTCTTATCACTAATATTCCATTATATAAATGTACCACAACGTCTTTATCCAGTTGTTATCAAAGGGCACTTTGGTAAAAGCAATCCTATAATAAAACCAGTCACCAAAAAGGAAAAAAACAAAACAAAACAACAACAACAACAAAACCAACTGTGTTAGATTCTAATTCTTAAAGCATTCTCGTCTTCAGCCTTCTTATATTCTTTTCCTGCTTGATTGAAATACCTCAAATCTTTGAGCAAGGGAGACAGATGTAATGCAAATATCCCCAAAAGGGAAAGATTACCTTTCATTTATTTCTTCAACAAATATTTTTTTGAATACTTATTGTTACCCACATAGGAAATCTCTTCTTTGAGACATTTGCAGTCTGCTTGGGGAGACAGAGAAAGCATCAATCGTTTTTTAGTATATCATGTACTTAGCTAGATCTTTATAGAAGAGGTTATGAGAGCACAGAAGGACATGACACCCGTCTTAGGTGGTCTAGGAAGGCTTTCTGGAAGAGGTGGTTCCTGAAGGGTGACTGGGTTTTTGTGTGCAACTCCTGTAACACACTACTGTGGGAAAGACATCCAAAGAAATGACCCTATTTCTAAAAAGTTGGTGTAAGTTTGTCTTAGTATCTGGTACTTTCTCAATCCTGAGAAAGAACTTTAGATTAGTAAGAATTTTTAAATAGTAGTAATACTTGTCTCTGTCTCTGGAATTCTCATAAGATGACCATCTTTCTGGGATTTGTTCATTGAGGAGGCAGGTGGACAGACACAACAAGCTTATGAAACCTTACCAAGACCACGATTCTGGGATTCATAGTGCCTGAAAATCCTGTCTGGTGGGAAGGGTTCTGAAAGCTGTTTCCAAGTGCTGGTTCCGAGAGCCTTCCCCTACCTCTTCCTCACACTGTTTCCTTTCATGGCCCTTGTTTCCTGTGGTTGTGCTGCTGGACCCCCTTCCCAACTGGAACATCTGCCTGCCAAAGACCCTGGTTACATCTAATGCCCCTCAAATGCCTTAGAAACTTGTTGTTGGGCTAGAAATATCAACTTCAGAGAAGTTACATATGAAATTATGGGGGAGGGGGAATCCTCTTATTTAATGTGTTTAGAGCTCTCTGGATTTTACAGGAGGTAAAATTGTTTTAAAAGAGCTAGACCTGAAAAACAAGGAGGACCACCTTTCATGCATGTGAAGATTAACTGCTTTCTGCTTCCCACAACACAATATGGTCGTTCCCCCACCACCACCACCACCACCACTACCAGTTATTTTTTGTAAGATGGTGTTATTCATCCTCTTGAGCACTACAGTCATTTTCTCACAGAGTATGAAGTACTTGCCATAACTTCCACAGTTCTGTGTGGAAGGACAGGGAGCACGGGTTGTAGGGCATGTAGGCAGTATTCTTTGAAGAGAGGTGAGGGATGGGCTTCAGTAGATTCGTGGAGGAGGGGATTGCTCGAAGGGGCTGGGTTTGCTGGGTAGTATGTCATTGTTAGGCCACACCCAGGCAACTGAAACAGAAAAGAGCTGTGGCTGGAATCACTGTCTAACCGAGCAGATATCTCCCACTCTAGAGATACTGTCATGAAATATGGTTTTTCCTCATAGATCCCTGCTTTCATTCCACTTAATGAACATGTCCAGCTGTGTACGCACATGTTCCATTACTTACTCCCAAAATAAAGGTTTTGCTTCCTTAGATTTTAATTATCATTAACCTCATAGTAATATTCTCTGCCTACTTGGTTTCTAGCTAATGGCCTTCACTTTTATTTTTTGGACTATTTAATTTTTTCCTTCCTCTTATAACCCTTCTAGCTTCTTTTGGTTTACACTGTCCTTCTGTTATCCCCTGAATTCATTGGTGTATGTTAATATTCAACTGATCATCATAATATTTACAAGGTATTCATTGTCTGGCCTTGACACAGTTTAGAATTTTCCTCATACTTCTGAATTTAAATTTCTAATACCGAACAAAGCTGAACTGCAGTATAGCTTAAGTAGTAGTAGCAAGCCAAATAAATTCTACCTAAGCCTGTTCCACCATGTCCCTGTTGCTTTATGTTGGAAATTTAAACACGAGATGTTTAATGAGGCTTGGAAGGTGCTACAGTTGAGGGAGAAAAAGGTGGGTGGATGCTTCAGGAAGCTAACCAAACCTTTCACTTAATGAAAAATGTATTGAAGATTTGACTGCTTTTGAGTGGGACCCTTTTCCTTATAAATCTAAAAATGTAACTTTCTTTGGTTTCTCAAAAGATGTAAAATCATAAGTTGTTATTCAGGAAAGTATTAATTTTATGGTGTAGCATTATATTAATAGTAACAACTCCTTGTTCCTGATTAGGATTCTTAAGTCCCTTTAGAATTCATTCCAAGAAATGCAAAGATATCTAAGTGATATTTCTACTTATTAAACATGCAGCTGGTGAGTGCTTTAGCTTTTATTGCATTTTGGGGGGGGGGGTGCCAAGCTTTGGTAATTGTCAGCTGCTGTTTATGGTTTGGATCTCAACAGAGGCTAAGCAGAGAGCTGTAAGAGAAGTTCCAGTCTGCTTCTTGTCAGTAACTGGAGGGGGCTGAGGAGGAGGGGTGACAGGTGGGGAGTAGTCTGGCCAGTGAGCAGCAAGTGTCTCACCTAAAGAAGGTTTTGGAACCTCCTAACCAGAAAAGATTAAGGTCACTCCCTTGAATGACAGGTGCCACCTTTGTTTCTCAACCATGGTCATCTATGTGAGTAATAATTAGTTACCTCTTCTGAGTTAATGTCTTTAAATGTTCCCTTTCACTTGGGCATCTCTTGAATGCTGTAGGAAGCAAAGGTGGAAGAAAAGGGTTGCAGGTGGTAATCAGCATGCATCCTGCTTTAATCTCTTGTAGGATGAGTATCATGATTGATGTTTTATGGCATTCCTCAAGATTGCATGACTCGTAATTTACCAAATGCTAGGCAGAGAACCATAGCTTTCCCTGTTAGCTTTACAAAGGAATCCACAACATCACTTCTCTCTGTGCTTTATGTGAACCATTTACAAAATACAGATCACAGAATTGGCCCTGAATTCTAGTGAAATAATGGCAAAGATTATTTATATATCTGTGTTTTTGTTAGACTTTGAATATTCAGTTTATTTAAACAAGATTTTGTTGATCATCTTGTGTGTGTGTGTGTGTGTGTGTGTGTGTGTGTGTGTGTGTGTGTGTGTGTGTACATGCCCAAAACTTCCTGAAGGTACTGTGATCAGGTTGGGAAAGCAAGACATGGTTATGTGTTTATTGCTTAGGTGTTTCATAGAATGGTAGTTTTCCTTCCTTCCTTCCTTCCTTCCTTCCTTCCTTCCTTCCTTCCTTCCTCCTCCCTCCTTTCTTCCATCCTTCCTTCCTTCTTATTTTTTTGGAATGGTAGTTTTTATTTGCTACTTGTCACAGATTTTTAAAGAGTACAGACCACTGTGTAGAACATGTCCTAGCCTCTCCTAGTCCCAGAAGAATTTAATCAGCCTTCAATAGAATCTATGAAGTGTGACTGTAATATATTGTGCCTGATATTTTTTATTGTGGTAAAATGTAATGTATTTATTATTTTAGCCATTCATAAGTATACAGTTCAGTGTCATTAAATATATTCAGTGTTGTGCATCACCCTCACCACTATCTATAACCAAAATGTTTTTATCATACCCAACAAAAAGTCTATAATAGTGAAACAGTAACTCCTCCTGTCCCCCTTCCCCCAATCCTTGGTAATTTTTATTCTACTTTCCGTCTCAATGAACTTGCCTATTCTAGGTTCTTCATATATGTGAAATTGTACAATATTTGTCCTTCTGTGTCTGGCTTAATTCGCTAAGCATAATGTCTTCAAAGTCCACCCATGTTGTAGCTTATATCAAAATATTATTCTTTTATATGGCTCAATATTATTCCATTGTATGAGTATACCACATTTTGTTTATCCATTTATTTTGTGCTTGATATTTTAACATTGAAATGGAGATAAACCAGGATGGTTCAGCTGGGTAAGTGCTCTCTTTGCAACCCCAGAGTAGGAGGATCAAATTCCAGCCCTGGCTTGTGCAGACCCATATGCTGAACTGGGGTGTGCCCCCAGTTCAGTTCTTTCAGGGGTGAGCCTCCCATGTGGGAGGCCCCTGGTTCAGCCCCCAGCTCGTAGAGGCATATCTCCCATGTAGGAGGCCCCCAACCTGATTCCCACCCTGCGCGGCCCCCACCCACCTGTGTGGAATGAAACCATGTCAAGAACTGATGACGCACAACTATGGAGACTGCTCTGGGCCCTCCCTCTTCTCTCTGTCTCTCTGCCTTTGTCTCTCTCTCTCCCTGTCAAAACAGTAAAATAAAGATTTAAAAAAATTTTAGTATTGAAATGCTTATAAAATAAAAGGCTATATGTGATTCAATATTTAAGTAGGAGATGCAGGAAGAATATATTTTGTCAGGGAGGAGATAAATTATGAAAGAGAAATTATGGCAGTAGGTTTAGTGATTAAAAGCATGAACTTTGAACCCAGTCTATCTGGGTTGGAATCCTGGTTCCAACACTTGTCACCTGTGTTAGCTGGGACAAATTGCTTAGCCTCTCTAGGCCTCCTTTGACTCATTATAAAGTGGGGATAATCATGGTCTAATTTTAGATGATTGTGAGGATTAAATAGTATATGTATAGTGCTTGGATCAGTGTATTATTATAACAGTATAATATAAGTGCTATTTGTTTGTTATTATTACTATAAAATAAATATTAATATAATTATTAAATAATAATCATGCTATAGTTGATGAGGGGCCCATAGAAGAGATAAAAAATGAGCTACACCTACATTTGTGGGGTGTGCTTAGAAAGCATTTGAAGGTGACACAGGTGTATACAGAGAATTCAGATGGCATGTTTGTGCAGGAAGACAGGTGTCACCCAGTGGTTAAACAGACAGCTGTGGAGTCCAGCAGGCTTCTGCTGAAATCATAGCCATATACTTACTGTGGGACTTCGGGTAGAATCCTTCTAAGCTTTAGTCATAATCTTGATTATGAGGATAGCAAAGGTGATAATCACACAAGATTATTATGAGGATTAGTTACGAGTGTTTATGTAAAATACTTAGCATGTTACCAGGCAAAGAAAAATCTTTCAAAAAATGATAGCTTCTGTTAGTTTAGTACTTTTTGGCCATCATCACTCTTTGTCATTGCCATTAGCATTATCCACATGGCATCATAGGGGGTGATAGTGCTGGAAAGGCGTTGGGGAGGTAAGGAAAGGGGAGTTTTAGAAGTTATGGCATAACTTTAGGAGTTTGCACTTGAACTGAGTAGTGAGATATCACTAAAATTTTCTTTGAGAGAAAGTAGAAGCGAATGAGTATGTGCAGCATGTGTGTATGTATGTGTGTGCACATACGTGTGTGCACGTGAGTTGTGTGTGTTGGCAAGTGCATTTGAAAGAGGAGTAGCCATGCAGAAAGCAGTGACTTGAGTAGATCAATCTGTTTACACTCTGCAGATAGTTTAGAGGTTGGGAAAGAATAAATAAAGTAAAAGAACAAAACAGTTTATACAGTTTTGACCAATTGAAAAGGAAATCAGTATGGGAAAGAAAATAATCTGAATAAAAATAATTGTATGCTTTGTTAGGTGTTACATTATGTACCAGATACTGTTCTGACCACTCTATGTTAACTATTACAATTTCATGGTCATAGTAAATTTATGATGGGAGGTTCTATTTTTATTCCATTCTACAGATGAGAAACAGTGGCATAAAGTGATTAAGATCGCACAGATGTGTGAGGGAGACAGCTAGTACCCCACTATCTGCTCTTACCTTCTCCCCCTGATCATAATAGTTTTACGGGGCATGTGGCTACTTTAAGTGAACACCACAGTTCCAGATTCCCTTGCAGTTAAGTGTGACTAGCTGTGCTGCCCCCACAACAACAACAGAAGTGCTGTGGGTAATATGGGGGAGCTTTCTTAAGAGAGAGTTGGCTTGTACCCTCTGCCCCTTCTTCTTCCCTCCTCTTTTCCTCCTTTCTCCTGTCGTAGGCATGTGACAGTTGAAGCTTATCTTAGACAGAGGGCCAGGGCTGTACCCTAGACATGGTAGAGGAGACAGCTGGAAGGAATGGGGTCCCTGTAGACTTTGGGGAGCAGAGCCTCTGCACCAGCCCTGAACTGTCAACCTTTGGGCATTTACATAGGAGAGAACAATAAACTTCTCTTTGGGCTTTCTGTTCTTTTCTCAGCCAACCTGACTCCTCATCAGTGAAGGTCACTGAGGGGGAGTTGGGAGCACTTTAATTTTGGAGCCTGTTGTAACCACTGCGTTTACTGCCTCCATGTAATCTTTATCTTGGCCACCCTCAGATGTCCACTAGTTCTTAGAAGGAATTGTTAAAAGCTAACTGTGGTGCTACAGCTCAGAATGCCACATTTTTGGGGGTTAGCATGTGTCCAGACAAGGACTCAGGGACCTAGCAGTGTTTATTCTCAGCCAACTAGGAAAGCTTGAAAGCTCCCTCCTAGACAAAATTTCTTACATTTCTTTTTTCTTTTCATGAACGTTCCTAATCCAGAGAAAGTCAACATGCCAGAAAATGAAAGAAGTTGAAGAGCAGTTTCTGTTTGCTTTAATTATTAAGAATAGTGATTTATAAATGGCTTTTGGAAAAATGACACCTATCTTTAAGCTAAGGACCTATGTAGTTATTATTATGAAAAGAAGCAATTTCTAGGAAATCATTGATAGAAGATAAATATGTTTTTAGATGCTATAGAGCTATTATTCCATGATTCTTATTTTGAGCAATGACTAAAAGAGGTTGGAGTTATATCAGTGGATCAGCTGCTGACAGGCAATCCTAAAGTATTACCTAGAACTGATAATAGGCTACCCATGTTATATGTTCATAGAAATCCTCAACCTGAAATCTTTTCTAAAACAAACAGTCCAGTCATCGTCATTATTTATAGAGATGTCACAGTGATGGAGGGTGGAGAGGTTTGGACTGGTTTTCAGATAAACTGGGTTTTATTTTGTCTCTACTCCAAACAGGCTAAATGACTACAGTGCTTTGTCTGGTGGATATAGCTGTTGTATTGAGTAGTCAGTGGCTATATAATGCTCACTCCTAGAGGATCTCAAGATCGTATAGTGTTTCTAAGTCCTGTTCTAGACTACAACTCTTCAGACAAAACTTCTCATATAGTCTAGATTTGAGTCTCAAAAGGGCAATAAAATTTTTAAGTGATGTGAATAACCCCAAATTCATTAAGAATTATGTAATTTCAATTATGGAAACCAAATGAAGTATAACCTGTATTTACATTGTTTTAACATGGTTCCATTTTAGCTACAAACAGAAATGCTTGTCTGTCTTTTTAGGATTAGTCTCTAAGTTTTTAAGTTATCCCAAAATTTTTCTTCAGGAACATCCTGCAAATAAACAAGAAGAATTTTTTTTTAAGATTTATTTTATTGTTTTTGACAGACAGATACAGAGAGAGACAGAGAAGGGAGAGGGCCCAAAGTAGTCTCCATAGTTGTACATCATCAGTATTCAACATGGTTTTGTTCCACACAGGTGGGCAGGGGCTGTGCAGGGCAGGAACTGGGCTGGGACCTTCTGAATGGAGGCACACCCCCTGCTGAACCCCAGGGACAAGAACCAAACTGGGGCCTCCCGCATGGGAAGCACACCTCAGTTTAGCATATGGGTCCACACAGGCCAGGGTTGGGATTTGATCCTCGGTCCCCAGGCCTGCAAAGTGAGCGTTTAACCTGCTGAGCCATCCCGGCTTCCCCTAAAATAAGAAACTTTGATGTACCCTGGGCAAGATTTTGCTCTGCTTTCCTAACCCAATGAGACTGTGATAGATTACAATTAATCATTTTTAAAAACATTCTTTGCTAAAGCAACCTGAGATCTAGGGTTTTAATATGTGATATAATGGACAGAATATGGATGGTGGAGTAAGAAAACTCTTGATCTTAGGGCCATCTTGGAACTTGAACTTTGTAAAATGGGAAACATTGTATCTCTCAGCTTCTTGAGATTAAATGAGATAACACGTGAAAGTTCCTTATAAACCTTAAGGAACTGTGCAAACATTAGATGTTATTACACTTCACCTGTTTTTCTGTTAAATCTTACATTTTTTTTAAAGCCTCTAAACATTGTGTTTTAAATACATTGAAATCAGAGCACATTATTTTTGTTTTGTTTTGTTTTGTTTCCAGATTTATTCTATTGTTTAAGAGAAGATGACAGAGAGAAAGAGAAAGAGAGAAAGAGAAGAGGGAGGGGCCCAGAGCAGTCTCCATAGTTGTACATCATTAATTGTGGCATGGTTTCATTCCACACAGGTGAATGTGGGGCCATGTGTGGGAGGAACTGAATCTAGTCTCCCACATGGGAGGCAAGAACCTTTGCCATCAAGCCATCCTGGAGCCATCTCAGTGGTTACCAGCTGTGCCGCAGTTCAGTAAATGGGTTTGCATGGGCTGGGACTGGGAATCGAACCCAGGACCTCATGATTGCAAGGCAAGTGCACAACTGCTGTTATCCTGGCATCCCCAGAGCACATCGTTTTTTGTTGTTGTTGTTTGTTTTTTAATAATTAAATTTAATGGGGTGGGGATACCAGGATGGCTCAGTGGGTTGAGCGCTTGCTTCGCAGCCCTGGGGGTCTGAGGATCAAATCCTAGCCCCAGCCCCAGCCCATGTGGACACATATGCTGAACTGGGGTGTGGTTCATGGTTTGGTTCTTGCTGGGGTGAGCTTCCTGTGTGGGGGCCCCCTATTTGGCCCCCAGCTCATGGGGGTATGCCTCCCATCCAGGCAGCCCCCACCCGGTTCCTGCCCTGTGTGGCCTCTCCGGCACACCTGTGTATAATGAAACTATGTCGAAAACTGATGACGTACAACTATGGAGACTGCTCTGGGCCCCTCCCTCTTCTCTCTGTCTCTCTCTCCATCTCTCTCTCTGTCAAAAACAATAAAATAAAAATTTAAAAATATTTAATGGGTTGACATTGGTCAGCAAAGTTACATAGGTTTCAAGTGTAGCATTCTACAATACATCATCTATGCAGCGCACATGGTTTTAGAAGACCTTACTTCTTAACATTAGAGACTCAAGAGAATGGACACACTTGGTTAACACTTGCTGCCCTATAATGCCAGTGAAGTTGAGGCAGAAAAGTACATTGAAAATGTCATATATCTGTGTTTCAAAACAAGCAGTAGTTTTCTACTTTTAGAAGTTCTTATATAGAATCATAGCCGGATGGAACTGGGAGAGACAGTTAAGCCATGTCCTTCATGAATAATTTTCCTAAAGTTACTTGACTAGTAATGGCAGACAAGGTAGTGCCTCAGGAATCCCAAGCCAGTGCTTAGTTCACTTTGCCATTTGTCTTTTGAATCATAGACAGTATATGCACAATTTTTGTCATTTCCCAGTGTCAAGGGCCATTTGAAATTAAATCTAGCTTCAAGAGATGTTACCATTAAAATAAGCTGATAGTTTTCTAGTTTTGGTAATTGCAATATGGTTGTATAAGAGGAGGTCCTTGCTCTTAGGATAAAGTACAGTAATTACTGAACACTATTTTTTTTCCTAAGGCACTGGGATCGTATAATAAACTATTCTTAAGAAGTTTGATGTATTATCTCACTCTGTTCTGGTAAATTTTTGCCTTCCAATTTTATTCTTTCTGCTTCTGAAATATGGGTAGAAATGACAAGACGTGGCCACTGTTGGCCTTAAACTTGTTTTCTCTCCTTTTGCCATAATAAACTATGGAATACAAACCTAGCTGAGGGGAAGGGATTAATGGCTACTGAGCTGTGGGAGTGCAGACTCCAGGGACTCAGGTGGGGCGTATGAGTGATCTATGGGCTAGAGTTCCAGGCACGCACCCTCACACCTCAAACTGCAGAATCAGATGCCAATTGGTTTTTGGTTGGGACGCAGTCAGGTCCACGTCATAGATTTGATGATGAAAATAACATTATATTAATAAATGGAAATGCCCTCCATAAGTGGGTGGACTCTGACACACTAGTGCCAGCCTGGCAGACAGAGGTGTGCGGGCCACTGCTACAACAAAACTTCCGACGGCGAAGTCCTGACACGCATGGCCGTGCGGAGGATGCGGGAGGACGCAGAACCAGGCAGCCCACATGCCCCAACAACTCGTCAAGCACCCACACACCCTGGAGCGGCTCCGTCACCTTGACAGCTCAACCCACGGCAGCACTGCCTGTGTCACAGAGACGGCAAGAGCGTCCTCTCACTGGAGGACAATCACGTTCTCCTGTGGGATTTGCAGGAGAGCTGCAACCAGTCGAGCTGGCCCCCTCAGTGTCGCTGGAAGGAAAGGGACAGCTGACGCTAACCTCGGGACAGTGGAGCCCGCATTACAACCTACCCAGGTGTGCACAGCAGATGACACTGCTGTCTGAGGGTGGGACACGTGGAGCATGAGCCAGGTACAGGATTGAGAATGCTCACAAGCAGCTGGTGTGGGACCTGGAATTTGACCCCAACAAGCAGTACTACCTCACTGGCAGTGGGGACAACTGCAAGGTGAAGTTCTGGGACACCTGCAATGTCACCAGGCCCAGGGAGACCCTGGAGGAGCACTCCCACTGGGTGTGGAATGTCCACTACAACCACTTGCACAATCAGCTTGTCCTCAGGGGCAGCAGCGACAGCAGGGTCATTCTTTCCAACATGGTGGCCATCTCCTCTGAGCTCTTTGGCCATCTGGTGGATGATGACCTGAGTGACCAGGGGGAGTGCCATCCAGAGAAGTGAGAGCTCCCAAAGTCAGGAGTCCCCTCAGGACAGTGTCTTGCCACGTACAAGGAGCATGAGGATAGTGTGTATGACAGGGCCTGGCTGTTTGTCTCCCTGAGTTACAACGGGAGACTTGTCATCAACAGGATGCTCAAGGTGCTGAAGTACCTGCTGTTCTGACCGTGCCCCAAGTTGTCCTCTGGTGGCGACTTGGACGTTTCATTTTCCAAGTAGATTATTCTCTCTTGGACGTTTCATTTTCCAAGTAGATTATTCTCTCTCTCTCTCTCTCTCTCTCTCTCTCTCTCTCTCTCTCTCTCTCTCTCTCTCTCTCTCTCTCTCTCTCTCTCTCTCTCTCTCTCTCTCTCTCTCTCTCTCTCTCTCTCTCAGATGCTGGGGATTCACTTTAAAATTTTTGTTTCCTGGGGATTCACTTAAAAAAAAAATCTGTTTCTCTTGAGATTAAAAATTAAATACACAAGCAAAGCTGTCAGACAAAAAATAAAAAGTAGCTGAAAGCAATAAATGCTTAACAGAGACATGTTTAGAAAAAGGTAAAACCAAACTTAGTAAAAACCTCATTAATTTAAACTCTAATGATTGTGAGTAGTGCTGAAAATGAAATTTACTTTTGCTCCCAGAATTTTTTTCTCGTTGCCTATGTAAACTAAGAATGTGAGCCAGATTAGAGAGGGGATGTTTTAAGTGATTAACAGGACAGAATGTTTCTGAGCAGCCTTCAGTGCTTGGGAATACAGATTAACATACACATAGAGGCATGGGAATTACAGGCACCTTATGTATTCATGACAGCAGGTCCGCTGGGACCTTTCAGTCACTGGGTGGAACTTGAAAGTAATGTTTGCTTTCCTTATAATTCTTTTGTAATTGAGAATTGTACAAACTTAACTCATTTTCTCATAGCATTGCTCTGAGCACTGCTTTATAGCAGTCCATTTCCTGATATATAGTACCAAGTAGATACTGAGGTCTGAAAAAAAAAGAAGATGGTGACTTAAGTGTGTTAGAAAACATCATCCTTTGTACCTTCCACAATACCTTTTTGATGAGAGATTTTAAAATCTCATATATATATATATATATATATATATATATATATATATATATAATTGCTGTATGCCTGAAGGTTCATATTGCTCTTGTTCTTAACTTAATGGATGTAACAACCTTCTTAGATCTCAGAACTAGTTTTTCATTCTTTGATGGAACAAAGAATAAAGAAATGTGTTTCTCCTATTGATGTGAATTTTGAAGCTTTAAGCAGATATCAGCACTTTCACTTTTCAGAGAATATAGCTCATATTTAAACTGTATCACCTTGGTTTTTGTACATGTAGAACAATCACGTATTAAAGTGGTATGGTACTTTTATTCCTTAAAAAAAGACATTATGTTGTTATCAGTATTATAGGAATTGATATGCCATCTTTTGTGGAAATATGCTTCTTACGTATCATTACTAAACAATGGATTGGTTGTCGTGCCATTTAATTTTTGGTCATTCCCCACCCCCAATACTTAAATAGCACAAACAAAAATGTAACTCACCTAAGCTTCAGACTTAATGAGGGTGGAATGAGTCCTCTTTTGGCTCTGGGGTTTTTTTTACCCTTTTCTTTTTAGAGTTTTTATCCAGATGGTATAACTTTTTGTCTGGATATAATAATTGGTAACTGGCTCACCTATTTCCCATTCCATTTGTTCTTCTTTAGACCTCAGAGGAATACCATTTTGATCCTTACTGTGCCCAGAAAATTATTCCCAGCTCTTTATTAACCTTCCATAGTTAACCAAAGAGATAAAGATTTATGTCGCAGAACATTGATTGACTGTCTTTCCTTTATCACTCCAGTAGAAATGATTTCTTTCCCTCACCCTTCAGAGTCAGCATCAATCTCCTTGTTTTATCCAAGGGGAGTATTTTAGTTCTTATTTAGATGTATCTGTGATAAGTTCTCTTTCTTGACACTTTGTCCTTTTTTGATGTCCTTATCATTATTCTCTTTTAGTCTGTTTTCTTTCTCCCAGTTGTTTGTGCAGCCACAATTTATGGTGCTTTTTTTGCTAGGTACCGGGTTTAAGTGGTGAACAAAAGACACATTCCCTGCCCTTAGAGAGATATGGTCTAAAGAAGGAAGTGGGCCAGTAAACACATTCATGCTTTCATGCCTTTATCCATGCACGTTTTTCTGTCTGGGGTTTTTCTTCCCTTCCCTCCCTTTCCCCTTCTCTATCAATTAATCTTTTTTTCTTCCTTCCTTCCTTCCTTCCTTCCTTCCTTCCTTCCTTCCTTCCTTCCTTTTCTTTCTCTCCTTCTCTCCTCTCCTTCTCTCCTTCTTTCCTTCCTTCCTTCCTTTTTCTTTTCTCTTCCTCTCCCTCTTTCTTTCTTTGTTTCTCATATGCCTGCACACACACACACACACACACACACACACATGACTCTTTACACTCATGCCTTTAAAGATTAAAGATATAGCTCAAATATGATCAATAAATGAATAAATTATTTCTTTTATTACAAGGCCTGGGTTCTAGTCATGCTCTACAATTTTATAGCCATGTGACTGAGTTGTAATTTAATTCTCGAGCTCTTGTTTCTTCATCTTTAATGTGGTATAGTAATTATCTATGTACCTCGTGGCATTGCTGTATTTGATGAACACTAGATGAGGAAGTAATATATATCAAGTGCTCAATAAACAGGATAACAAGGTTAAGTGGTTTTATTTTCTTTAGTTTGCTGTCTTCTTCCTTTTTCTCTTCTTGGCTCTTCTTTTCTTTTTCAAAGGACCCTATAATATATTGTTTTTAATCTTAAAAATAGTACATTTATGTGCAATTATTGTAGGGAATATAGCCAATAATCTAATCAGAAAATATAGTTTTGTAGTGGCTATAAACTATTTTTGGAATCAGTCATTCTAAAACCAACCATTACAACCTGAGTTTAATCTGTTCAACACATAAAGAAAAGTATTTCATAAGACCCTAAAACAGATGTATGCTAAATAGTCTTATAAAATGAAAATGCTGTAGCATTAAATATTAATATTTTGCCAGCAGCAGGCAGCCTAAATGTTAATGACTGGTATGCATTTGAAGGCCTACTTAACTGTGAATTTTATTAGGACCATTTCTCAGAGCTGGAGTTATAAATGGGTTTATAAATGAGAAATTAGCCTCCACACCAGGGAGCATCAGGTTCTTTGAAATCTTAATTAACCAATCACATTGTGTTTCTCTTCTTTCAATTACCAAACTTGGTTAAATGCTGAAGAAAATATTGTCTAGTGGAAATAGTTTAAATAATTGGAACACGATTCTTTTGTATGTAGAAATATAATCATAAAATGAAAAATTATACTGTAAAACTAGAAAATGTATTCCTAAAGATCAGAAATAAGTATAAGAAACATAGAATATTTCACCCCGATTGCAATTATCACTTACAATATGACTTTTCAAGCACCACTTTATTTTTTTCCAGACAAAATGTCACAAGTGGAGGCAATTTGTGTAAGGAAGTTAAAATAGTTTTTATATAACCAATGAGTTTATTATTATACATTGTATATAAAGGACTCTTACAACTCAGTCATAAAAAGACAAATAACCCAATTGAGAGATAACCAAAGTATTTGAATAGATATTTCTCCAAAGAAAATATACCAGTGGCCAACTAGCATATGAAAAGATGCCCAACATCATTAGTCATTAGAGAAATGCAAATCAAAACCACAATGAGATACCACATTGCAACTCTCATACACTGCTGGTAGGAATGCTGCAGCTACTCTGGGAAACTGTCTGGAAGTTTCTCAAAATATTAGACAGAGAATTACCATATGACCTAGCAATTCCACTCCTAGATATATACCCAAGAGAACTGAAATATATTCACCCCAAAGCATGTTCACAACTGTTCACAAATGTTCATAGCAGCATTATTTATAATAGCCCAAAAGGGGAAACAACCAGATGTCTATAAAGTGATGAATGGATAAATAAATGTGGTATATCCATACAGCAGAATACTATTCAGTAATTAAAAAGAATGAAGGACTGGTTCATGATTCAACATAGATGAATCTTCAAACATTATGCTAGTAAAAGAAACCAGTTACAAAAAAGTACATATTTATAAATATGTTTATATGCAATGTCCAGAATAGGAAAGTTTATAGAGACTTACAGTAGAGGTTGCTTAGGGATGATGGTAATGGGGATTGATGACTAAAACATATGAGGTTTATTTTTAGATTATGAAAAATTTTTTAATTTAGACTGTGGTGATGATTGCACAACTCTGTGATTATGCTGAAAAGCATTGAATTGTTTATTTTAAATGGTGTTTTGTTTTGTTTGTTTTTTTGGTCAGTTACATTCCAATAAATCTCTTTTAAAAAGAAAAAGGTTTATAATATTCTAGGGAGAGGAAGCTCAGGTACTGAAACAAAGTGGAGGAAATAGAAATGGAGAAATGATGATTGATTTGAAGGTCAATAATGAGAAAGAACAAATCAGATAAGAGAATACATGTATGGGGACACAAAGAATTCTGGTTTGGGGTACTAAATAGTGAGTGCTCATTAGCAATGGGGCATTAATATGGGAGGTAAAGAATATTTTAGGAAAAAAATGAGTTTGTTTTTTTAACACATTGTGTTTGAGTTACTTACAGGGCAACTAAGTAGAGATTCTCAGTAGACAATTTAAAATGTAGATTTGAAGCCTACAGACATAATTAGGAATCATTAGTGAATGGCTTTAAGTTGAGGCCTTTTATGTACAAAACCGTGCAAAGAGAATGTTGGTTAAGACAAAAAACGGCCGAGAATGTGTACGAATTTTACAGAAAAAGAGTAGCTGGCCAAGGAGATTGAGGAGCTGCAAAGTGAGGAGAGGAAGATCAGACCAGAGGTATTTGGGAGCTCACAGGGGAAAAAGTTCAAGAAAGAAGGATGGGTTATAAGATAGGTAAGTCCTAAAGATGTAATATACAGCATGGAAACTGTAGTCAATAATACTGTACTGTATATGAGCATACCTTGTTTTATTGCACTTGGGTTTATTGTGCTTCATAAACATTATATTTTTTACAAGTTGAAGGCAAGACCCTCCACCAACAAAAAGAATATGAATCACTTTATTGTGATACTCGCTTTATTGCAGTGGTTTGGAACCAAGCCTGCAGTATCTATAAGGTGTGCCTATATTTGAAAGTTGCTAAGAGAGTAGATCTTAAAAGTTATCACAAGAAAAATAAAAAAGAAGAAAGGAATGCTTAACTTTCTCACACTCTGTCCACTGCACACAATGTGAGCACTGAAAAATATCCTTTGTGCTTGACAATTCTGAGGTCAGTGTAACCCTAATGAGCACTTTCAGTGAACTGCTGAGGGTGTAATTCATAAGGAGATTAAAAGACAGTTTCCTTAAATATAGGATAAAGTTAGTTTTGTAACAAACTTTTTCTTCTAATCCTTTTCTGCCTTAATGCTAGAACGTTACCGGTACTCCAAGCATTTTCAATCAATGGTGCTTCATTTTTTTTTAAATTGCATGTGCTTTAATCTTGGTTGGTGTTTCATTTTATAACCTTAAATAGCAATGCAAACTGTAGCATCTGTATCAGACACAGTAGGATTTTCAAATTATGTAAATCTCCAGTTCTACACACAAAAAGGATTTATAACAAATTCCCTTTATAGTCAGAAAAATTGCTTTCACAAAAGCCTTAACTTTTATAATTTCCCAAGTTCTTTTAAAAGGAAATAGCTCCTTAAAAAATGACAGCATCTTACCCTATTCATATCATATAGTTAACCAACTATACGAGTACTTAGTTGTAGTCGTTTGAAGGTAGTTGGACTTCACATGGCCATATTGATCAAAGTTCCGATCATTATATTTTTACCCTAGATCAGTATTTTAGAGCCCATATTTGACAATTCTATGTCATGGTTGCCCTAAAAACTCTTTTCCAAGGGAGTCAGATGCTCTCATTTTTCCTGCTCATCTGTGTCTCCTAGGAAGTGAGAAGTTTCAAGACTCCTTAAAAGTGCTCAGACATTTTTTTACCCTTTCCATACGTGCATCTAATGTTTTCAAGTCTGTCAGAAGCAGATGTTTTCAGAAATGATTCTGTGAGGTGCACTGTGGTATTAACTTTTTCTTTTTTTCTTTTTGATTCAGTGTTCCATTACACTGAGTATTAGGTCATAATTATTCAGTCATGGAAATTTAAAGTTCCCACGGAGCAGCCACATATTTGCTTTCCTACCATGGCTCCATCTTAGAAATTTTGGCTCTGATCTGGCTTCCTGGTGATATCTGAGGGTAGCAGGACCGGCCCAACTCCCAGGTGCTAGGATTGATTGCTCCTGTGTTATAGGAAGAAAGCAAAAGAATCCCAGGCTTAATGAGAGCTACCATGAATTGAATGCTTACTATGTGTTGATTGGCATATGTAATATCTAATCTTAAAACAATTTGAAAATTAAAATTCACACCACCATTTTTGTGGGAGAGTAGGGAGAATGAGGAAAACAAAGCTTAGAGACTTTAAGTGACCAGTTCAAGATCCAAACTGGGGGCCTCTGGCATGGGAGGCAAGAACCTTTACCGCAGGGCTCTGTGGTTACCAGTTGTGCCACAGTTCAACACATTGGGTTTGTGTGGGCACCCGGGCTGGGATCCCCAGACCTCGAGGTTGCAAGGCAAGTGCTCAACCTGTTGAACGATCCCAGCATCCCCTGCAACCCACACATTTTTATTTTACCAGGATTGGCAGTTATATATAATTGTTGCCTGTCCCCAGGCCACCACACCCACCAGGTCTTTCAGGTTGTGTCCTGATTCTTCTTCATATCTTGCAATGTAAAGACCAGAGAAATAGATGATTCTTCAATCAGGTGCAGCACAGTAGAAAACTCTCAAGTGTGGGCTGATGTCATTATGCTAATATTGAAGCCACTTTCTGTGTGATCACAAAAGTTTTCAGATGTTAATTGATTGATCTTTATTTGGCATTTGAACAGAGGAGAGAGTGTTGACTAAGTAAACATTCTCAGTATCTTTGTTTTTTGTTCATTAGGAGGAATCTCTGTCCCCTGTCTTCAGGGGCCTCAGACCAGTCAGTCTGCTGTATCTTTATTTGATCTTATTTTCCAGGTCATCAATTCAGTTTTTCTGTGCCTCACAGGCTTGGTATTCTCTTAAATCATGGTGTCTGTTCATTGTTATCTAGATATCCTCATTTTCCTCTCAGTCTTTTATACTTTAGACAGATATTTCTTATTCTATTCATAGCAGTATCTGCGGCTTTTAATTAATATTTGCTCTTTTCTATTAAGTAAATTAAACACAACTTTCCTGAGAAGTCAGATGTGATTAGTTTATATCAAATATGGTATTCCCAATAAATTTAACAATAAAAAAAGATGGTATCTTTCAGACTGAAGTAGTTAAAAGCAACTTAAAGAAGAACAAAGTGATATATGAAGAATACTCAGGAATTGATTTTCCCAATATTGTGATATTGGGTAGGGGTGCCAGATCTAGCAACTTAAAATACAGGATGCCCACTTAAACTTAAATTTCAGATAAATAATAACTAATATCTTAATAGAAGTATGCCCCATGCAGTAGTGAATCCCATGCATTTTAAATGGGCATGCTATATGTTATCTGGAAACCTTAAAGCTGGGACACAGCATAGTCGCTTTTCACCCCTGTAGAATTATAAAATCATAAGATAACTAAAGCCCACATCATAATTGAGCATATTGAATTGAATACATTTTCTTTATAGGACACCAATTCTTATAATAGCACCCTACTTAAATTCTTCAGTAAAATGCAAACAAAACGCTAAGTTCTACTCATGAAATGTTATGCCCTCCCTCCTCACCTTCAGGAGGATTCTTTTTCCTCCTCTCACAAGGGCTGACATTTCTCTGATTCTCCCTAAGAACAGTGGTACAGTGATATCTTAATTCCTGCTCTCACGGATAAAGCCAGACCCTCTTTTTGTCTCACTTATGACTTGCCATTTCCATCTCTCCTTGACTTTCAAGGGTTGCAGATTTTCTCCTACTAGCAAAAGCGGAGGTGTTTTGACTGATGATTACTCAGGGTTGGATTGCTGTATCTGTTTAAAGAATCAAAGTGAGCCATCATTTCTTTCCTCTCCCTGTGGCTCTCGGATTTGCTACTTGCATGACAGGCTCTCTGGTTCATGCCACCCCTGCTATATTTGGGGGCTGCATCGTTGACCATTATGTTCTTGAATGCAATATCACAGCCATATTCAGAAGCACTGAGTTGGAAGAATGCTGCTGCCAGTGGCTACTTCAATAATTTCAGCACTATACCATCTTCATAAAACATTTTAGCCTACGCTGGGTTGAAAATAAATTTAGCTATATGTGTTTTTTCTGTTTATCTTGATAAATCTGTGGTTCATATCCTGTCAGTTTTAAAGTAAAAAAGACTGATTTTAAAATAATGTGAATATATCGTTTGAATATAACTTTGAATATATCTGTCTTTCTTGCTCTTTATATAAACTGAAATAAAACTCAATGAGAAAGCCCCAGCCTTCTGTAATGATGATTTTTGGCAATTCTAATAGCACAGTATTTCTAATTTCTATTTTAATATGGTGATCCATTTCATTTTTTCTGTACTATATATAATATCTGTAATTATTTTCATGTATCATCTTAGGTATTTGGAGTAAGGATATTTTGGTATGCATTTTCTAATAAAATTTTGGTTGGGAAATCTTTGAGTCCTTGTCATCATCTTTTATTTTGGTGCATATTATTTCCTTGTTGATATTTTGTACTAAACTAAATGAATTTAGAAAAGATTGTAAAGCTAAAAACAAATAAGAAAAAAATTGAGTCCACCGTAGGGAATGCATGCTTACCATGCCTGTTCCTCTTATCCAACTTATTGAGCACGCACTTACTAAACACTTACTAAAGTCTCAAGCATCAGGGAAACAAAGATACTGTATTTTTCTGTGTATAAGATGATACTTTTATCTAAAATCATTAGACCAAAAATTAGGGGTCGTCTTACACATGGTAGTAAACTGTATATTGCTTTTTTAATGTTGGGTTAGAAAAGTAAGGCTCATGTAATACATGGGGGTATCTTCTACATGGAAAATTATGGTGAGAATTGATCATGGCCAACCTAGAGGTGGCAATCAAGTAGAGATATTCAGATATGGGTGCCGTTTAATTAAAATAGCAAATTGGAAGACCAAAGGACCACAGAAGGGAGGGAAAGAGAGAAGATTTCCAGAATAATTTTTTGTGTGTCAGCTCGAAGATGGGAGTAGAAGTTCATGCCACTGACATTGTGAATACAAAAGGCCACCTGATTATATGGGAAATTCTGAATTGAGTTTTTTACTTAAGTTTTAGATGTGAAATTATAGCTCTGTTAGACCAGTAGTTCCCAAATAGCAATTTTTGGACTTTTGCTCATGGCTGCACATTTTTTAAAAATCAGATCGCCTGCAAGTACTATATAGAGATCTTAGTATATTAAATCTAGGTGAGATCTGGGAATATAAGGTCTGACAATTAAGTTTGCGAATTTACCACGATGAACTTACGTTGGCAGCACGGTACAAACTTGGTAAAGTTTCATAACCTTGCTATATCAGTGTCTCACAGCTGCGTTCATGTCGACATGTGGTAGTGTCTTGCTGAGTACCGTTTGTTAATTGTTGATGTGTGTTTTTTTTGTGCAATTGCAAGAATGTCAGAGCTTAAATTAGAGTAATGAACATGCATTAAATTTCTTGTTAAACTTGGCAAAAGTGGAAGTGAAATCAGGGACATGTTATCCCAAGTTAATGGGGATAATACGATGAAGAACATGGCAGTATACAAATGGATTAAATGTTTTTCTGAGGGGAGAGGGAGTCACTGATGAAGAGAGGTCAGGGTGGCCAGTAATAAGCATAACTGAGAAAACATTGCAAAAATTCATTGAATTGTGTCAAAATTGTTGACTGACTGTGAGAAGCGTAGCAGACCAATTAAACATTTATAGAGAAACATTTAGGAAAATCTACACTGAAAATCTTGGCATGAGAAAGGTATGTGCAAAAATGATCCCAAAGGAGAATTGAAGTTTGCCAAGACCTACTGGAGAGGCAAGACGATGTCTTGGGCTGTGTTATCACTGGTGATGAAACATGGGTGTATTAAGATGACCCTGAAACAAAGTATCAATTCACCTGATCTGGCCCCCAGTTACTTTTTTCTTTACCCAACGATAAAGGAAATACTGAGAGGAAGACATTTTTATGATATTCAAGACATCAAGGGTAATATGATACCATCTCTGCTGGCCATTTCAGAAAAAGAGGTCCAAAATTGCTATGAAGGGTGGACTAGGCTCTGGTGTCTGTGCATAGCTTCCAAAGGGGAGTACTTTGAAGGTGGCTGTAGTGCTATTCAGCAATGAGGTATGTAGTAACTTTTATAGGATGAGTTTGCAAATTTGTTAGACCTTGTATGGTTTGTGCCAGAAATGATTCTGATAATCAGTAAGGTTTGGCATCTGCTTTTGTAAAGATCCAGGGGAGAGAAGACAGATGGTAGTTGAAATCACAGGAATGGGTATGATTTCCCAGGGGGAACAAGGAGAGTGAGCAAAGAACAAGGCCATGGATGTAACACCATCATATAAGGAGTAGGCAGAGGAGGAATCATCAAGTAATCTAAAAAGGAATGTACTATGTCAGAAGCTGGAATATATATTTCTCTAAATCTTCTGAGTCTTAGAATAGTAATTTAATTTCTGAATCCATATAGAGAAAAAAAAGTGTAGAATAAAAATTTTTGTTTCTACTCATGATTTGGTTTTATTCCAGAAAGGATTAATCAAGTTTCAAATGTATCATAGGTAAAAAGATTTCTTCTACCTCCTGAGAAGTCTGTTAGAGCAACAGAATTTGATCCTCTTGAGCAGAGAAAAATGAAGAGTAGCAGAATAGAAAGTTGTAACGTTAACCAAATTTTATAAAACAAAGAAAGTGCCCTATTGTACACTTACTAGATGGAATTAGAATATTTATTTACCAAAAGGGCCCTCATAATTGAGAACTAGAACTATGCTAGTCTCTCAGGAAGAAATCGTTCTGTTCTTAGCCCTTGGCATTTCTTTTATTGTTGTTTTGGTGATCAACGCATCTTCTACTCCTAAGTGAGTAAAACCTTATGTTAATAAAACATGTGCTGTTATAAAAAGGAACAAAATGGCAGTTATATAACTTGATTATATATAAAATTTAGTTGCCTTTTCTAAACTCACATCCCAATAGAGTAACTTTATTGAACCTAAAGACTTCTTAAAGTGTATCCATTAGTGATATTTATTTAGGGATACAGTTACTGTTCATTTATACTCGCTCTTCTTTGAGGTTCCAGGTGACCCTTTATGCAAGTGAATTATACAGTAGTATCACTGAAATAGTTGTGTGATCTACTTTTAATTTAGTGGTCTTCATATATAGATTTTCAGGAACCCAATAAACAAGTGGTCAAATGGTCAACAGTGGTATAATATTTGTAACCTTTGAGGTTCTACATTACAAGTGATTTTTTTTAAAAGTCATCTAAGAGGCAAAACCACCATACCTAAAATATCAGCTCTCTTCTCACTATCTCTTTTTCTTGTTTTATTTTTTTAATAGTACTTTTCATTAACCCATATTACATACTTGTTTTTTATGTGTATTCCCCTACTACTAGAATATAAGCTCTATAAGGGAGGGATGTTATCTTGCTAACAATGATATCTTCTGTACCTAAAATAGTGCCAGGTTCTTAGTAGGTACTCAGAAAAATATTGAGTTCATGAATGAATTTGTACCATGCAGCAAATAGAAAGCTTAATTTTTTATGTCATTCAAAAAGATATAATTAAGATCAAAGAGTTTCAAAGAGAAATATCTGAAGTAATTGAATGAGGGATAGAGTATTTTCTAAAATTATTAAAAATTATTCTGGGGAAGCCAGGATGCCTCAGTAGATTAAGTGCTCACTTTGCAGCCCTGGGGACCAAGGATCAAATCCTGGACCTGGCCTGTGAGGACCCATATGCTGAACTGGGATGTACTTCCCATGTGGCAGACCCCCAGTTTGGTTCTCACCTCCCAGTTTGGCCCCTGGCTCAAGGCACCGAAGGGGTGTGCCTCCCATGTGGGAGGCCCCCAGCACACTTCCTATCCTGTGTAGCCCCCACCCATCTGTGTGGAATGAAACCATGTTGAAAACTGATGATGTGCAACTATGGAGACTGCTCTGAGCCTTCCCCCCTCTCTCTGTCTGCCTTTCTGTCTCTGTCTCTGTCTCTCTGTCAAAAAAAATCTTTAAAATAAAATTACTCAATCTGTAAAAACAATAATAAGGTGTATACATGGTCAAAGTTAAAAATTATAAAATATAATGATTAGGTTAAAATATGCACATTTATCAAATGCTGGTTATCAAGGGAATTCTTTAAATTTTGTGGGAAATGAAAGAATGGTGTATTTTTACACAATAGGTAGTAAATATGGAGCGCTTAAGATGTTTATTACACAAGAGTTTAAAGGATTGCTTTGTTTAAAATTATAATCATTTTTGAAAAGCAAAGTTAGAACCAAATCTAACATTGGAAAATAACACCATAGAGTGCAGTTACTTGTGCGTTTTAACAGGAGTTGCAGGGTTTATCATTGTTAGTTGATATGAGTTTCCAAGATTGGCAGGTGTTCCAGTTGAACCTTCATTTTGGGCCAGTGAGTGGTCAGCAATACTGGGATTGAGGACATGTCCGTATATGACCATAGATGCATTTGGTGTCCAAAAGAAATCCCATATATTTGTCTAGCTCTGACCTAGATTCCTTAGGATCTCAGGGAAATTTAGGCTAAACTACAGTGCTTCTTAGTCTTCCAGTCCCAAAGGATTCCTTTATTCTATTCAAATATTTTCCATCTGGCCTCAGCACTTTCTTCAGGATCAAGGTATCCTCAAGAATGTTTATTGGTCTTATAACTATACTTTCTTGTCTTCCCTCTTTGTCCCTTGCCCTTAGGTCTTATTGCTGCTTTCCCTTATGAGATTTCATTCTAGAGGAAGCCAAAATATGGCTTATGTTTTTGACCTTTGTGTCCGGCTTTGATCCTGAGACGTTTGGCAGCATGTGTGTGCAATGCCCATAAAGCAGCTTGCTCACAATATGATTCAGTTGACATTTCTTTCTTTGCTCCCATATTATCCTACTTATGCTAGGACTTTCCCCCATATTCAAGGAAGGAAGACTGGCAGTGATCCAACCTTTTTGTGTTACTGTTTCCAGCTCAGGATTTTAGTAGCACATTTGAAACTAGAATGCACTTTTATATTTTCTCCTTTTATCTCTGTGTCTTTGGATTTTTGGCAAACATCAAGGCAAATAAATCAGACCCACCACTGCAAACCCATCTGCTTTCAGGGACATGCAAGCCGACCATTTTGTGATGCTTTACCATAGAACTAGCTCCAACATAGAACTAAAGGAGGATCCCTGTGGGGTAAGAATAGAAGGCACATTCTAAGGTCAAACGTTTTTTAAAGCCTTGAATCATTTATCTGCTGACTGACTATGGCTAGGCATCATTCTACATTGGTGTTTTTAATGACAGTAACAAATTGACATGGAACTTATAAAATTTGAGTGATTTTGTAGTAGCTAAAAAGTTAAAATATAGTTCTTTGAATTTGACAAGGGATTAAATAAAAGAGATGCTGTCATAGTTGTAAAAATGTAGCAAATCAAGGTTCACTCAAGACATTCATTTATCAGGACATTATTTTTACACTTCATCTGATGCTAAGGTTACATGTGAAAGAAAATAGCCATCCTCACTAAAATACCTTTTCAGCTGTTGACAGCCCAGAAATTGTTTTATAAAGAATAATAAGTTATGATCACCACCACCTGTCTCCCTAATACTCATTGACATGTGAATGCTATATTCATTTCTTGCTCACAATAAGCAAGTGATGATTCTGTTCAAATAGGAATTAAGAGGATTACAAACTGTCAGGGTATATACGTCAAACTGGAAACAGTTTATGTAATACTCTTAATAGAAGCTGTAAATTATATCTACTTAAAATGATCAAAAGTTAATTGAGTTGCTTAACATAGCTCTTAGAGTTGGTTTTAGACTGATCTTTAGCAAGCTGATTATATCCTTTGTTGGACCATGGATTTTACTGCCCTAGACATTAATGTCTTTTGAAGATGTTTAGTCTTATGACTTAATGGTTTGGAAATTAAAGAAAATCTTGCAAGGTAAACTAAATAGAAAGTTAGTTTCTGTGTGGTGCTAGTATCAAAGGTGTAGGGTGGGGGGAATAAAACTCAGCTTTAAAGACTTTCTTCTAAGCCTGTCACTACTCCTCGTTTCTGGTCTGAGTCAGCTTTTGTGTGTTGCCCAACTTGACCCCTCCTAAGGCAGAATAGAAGTTGATCTCAAGGACTCTTTGCCCACTAGTCACATTCTTGGTAATAACAGTCCAGAAGGGAGGTATGCAATAGTGACAGTGGCATTTGTCCTGTCCGTAACCATGACTTCAATCCTTTCCTGATCCTCTGAAGCTAAATTCTGAAGTAATGATGGAGGTGGTAGCCACTCTGACAAAGTTAGCTTGTACTCTACCCTGTCCTTCCCATCCTGCCTCTGGGCATATTTGTGGACATCTTTCTTTACTGCATGGATATATGCAAAGCTGGGGCCAGAGTGTGTATCAATTGATAAAAATATCACTTTGTCCAAAAAAGTGTTCACTTTTGCTTTTATTCATGAATTAATAGAAACAAGGATAATTTAGGACATATAAGGTACATGTTAAGAAATTCAAAACACAATATGTATGCTTCACACTGGAAACTCTGAAAAGAATTGCTTTCATAATTATAATGTTCATTATATACAAAGAAAAACAGTTGTCTATTGTGAGTACAAAAATTACAGAAGGACATCTAAAATGTATGTTCATCAAAATATTTAAACAGTTAAATGTGATTCTTAAGGAAAAGGGGAACTAATAATAATTATTTTTATTTATTTCTTTAGTGGGTACTCATTTTATACTAGGCAATGTGCTAAGAACTACACACATGGGAAGCCGGGTTGGCTCAGTGGGCTGAGTGCTCACTTTGCAGCCCTGGGGACCGGGGATCGAGTCCTGGCCCCGGCCCATGCGGACCCATGTGCTGAACTGGGGAGTGCCCCGGTTCAGTTCTCACTGGGGTGAGACCCTGGCCCAGTTTCTGCCCTGTGCAGCCCCAAGCCCACCTGTGGAGTGAAACTATGTGGGAAAAAAAGCCAATGATGTGCGGCTGTGGAGACTGTTCTGGGCCCTCCCCCTTCTCTCTGTCTCTGTCTCTGTCTCTGTATCTCTCTCTGTCAAGAACAATGGAGATAAATCTTTTTAAAAAAAGAACTACACACACATTATTTTATTCTAAACCACATGAATTTGGTATTGTCCCATTTTGCAGATGAGGAAACTGAAGTTTAGTGAGATAAAATAAGTTGTCTGAGACTCTGTAAATATTAAGTGGAGTAGACAGATATAGACTAATGAGTTTGTCTGACTCCAAAGGCACTAAACCACCAAACTGGCCTGAGTAATTTGTGTACTGATAAATAAATACTGGGTAAAGTTGTGACTCTCTGGACATTGTGAAGTAGCTGCCCATGAGGCTGTGACTTTCCTTTTTTTTCTTTCTGAATATGGTTGTCAGGACTTAAGGAGGCTGCCTTGGGGACCCTTCAAGACAATAACCTCATCTCAGTTTTAGTTGTACTATAAAATGTTTTTAGTTATAGTAAAAAGACCATAAAGGTTTTGATATGAAACTTTTTAACTCCAGATACTTAGATATAGCCTCTTTTCTTGTCCTCCTTCTCTGTTCATTTCATGTCTTGTAAAAATTGACAACTATCATTGGAATAAGCCTAAAATGAAAGAAATTAGTACTGAAGAGAACAATTGATTTATTCTTCTTTCATAGAGTGTTAGGTTTGGTGACTCTCTAACTCTAATATTTGCTCAATGGTTGAGTGAATGAATTTGGGGGACTAGTATGGATTCCTAAAATATTTACTGTTAATAATCTCAATAGTATGGGTAATTGGGAAGTGGTTATGTTTAGCTTTCGCTTCAAGAACATGATTATTTTCTCTAGTCTAGTACATCATTTTATTCATATTACTCTATTTATAAGAATCTACTGTATACCTCTACCTTCACTTATGCGGTCTGACAATTAAGTTCGAGAACCAATCCTAGAAAAAAAGTGCTATATACCTCATTGCTGAATATCACTATGATCATCTTCAAAGTACATCCCTTGGGATGCTATGCACTGATGCCAGGGCCTAGTCCACCCTAAAGCAATTTGGAACTCTTTTTCTGTAATAGCCATCAGAGCCATCATCATATTACCCTTGATGTCCTGAATGTCATCAAAATGTCTTCCTTTCAATATTTTCTTTATCTTTGGGTAAAGAAAATGTCATTGGGGGCAAGATCAGGTGAGTAAGGAGGGTGTTCCAATACAGTTATTTGTTTACTGGCTAAAAATTTCATCATAGTCAGTGCCATGTGAACTCATGCATTATTATGATGGAAGAGCTGTTAGTTGTTGATGAAAAGTTTAAATGATTTTTGTCTAATTTGTTCATGCAACCTTTCAGCACTTCCAAATAGTCAACTTGGTTGACTGTTTGTCCAGTTGGTACAAGTTCATAATGAAAAATCTTTCTGATATCAAAAAGTTTAGCAACATCATTTTTACTCTTAATTTGGACTCACAGATCTTTTTTGGTTGTGGAGAATTGGCTGACATCTATTGTGCACTTTGATGCTTTGTTTCGAGGTTATATTGGTACATCCATATTTCATCACCGGTGATAACATGGCCTAAAACATCACCTTGCCTCTCCAAAGGGTCTTGGCAAACTTCGACTCTCCTTTCCTTTTGATCCTCAGTGGGCTTCTTTGGGGCCATTTTTGCACACACCTTTCTCATGCCAAGATTTTCAGTGAAGATTTTCCTAACTGTTTCTCTATCAGTGTTTACTTGGTCTGCCATGCATCTCACAGTCAGCCAACAATTTTGACATGCAATTCAATGAATTTTTGCAATGTTTTTGTCAGTTCTGCATGTTAATGGCCACCCTGACCTCTCTTCATCAGTGACTTTTTCTCTCCCCTCAGAAAAATGTTTAATTCATCTTTACACTGCCATTTTATTCATGGCATTATCACCATAAACTTAGACTAACATGTTCCAGATTTCACTTCCACTCTTACCAAGTTGAACAAGAAATTTAATGTTTGTTTGTTGCAATTTAGCACGCAACAACAATAATGAACGGCACTCAGCAAGACACCGCCACACTTTGACATGGAAATAGCTGTGAGACACTGATATACCAAGGTTATTAAACCTTACCAAGTTGTTTGGACAGTGCTGCCAATGTTAAGCACATGGCACATTCTCAAACTTAGTGGTCAGGCCTTGTATATTAAAGGGATCAATGAATGATATTGTAGCAAAATAACTTTTTTAAGTCTATGAAGTGAAGTTCCAGAAATTATTCCCTTAGCCATCTGAAATCAATATGGCGAAACACACATGTGTAGAAAGCATTTGAAAGTATTCCTAAGAAGGGAAAGTATTATGAAGTAA
Source organism: Craseonycteris thonglongyai (assembly GCA_004027555.1). Taxonomy (NCBI): domain Eukaryota; kingdom Metazoa; phylum Chordata; class Mammalia; order Chiroptera; family Craseonycteridae; genus Craseonycteris; species Craseonycteris thonglongyai. The sequence goes on from PVKE010007868.1 coordinate 45,575, forward strand.
GGAAGAATTTATAATTTTTAATTTTCTTTTGATATTTGCCTCCTTATATTTTTTTAAAAAAACAAGCGAGGAAGTTTGAACTATGCATATAAAAAGCTAATCAGTACTATGCAGAGTCACTTTCTAGAAAATTTTGGTACTTTTCCCTTTCTCTGAATCAGAATGTTGGTACCATTTAAACACAGCATGATGCCAAAGGAGTAGGCAGTTTATAGTGAATGTAGTCCAATGATTTCTCTTCCATAACATCAGGAAAATTAAAAAAGTTTTCTGTGAACCACTGAGCACATGTTTAGCCCTGAAATAGTTCAGCAATGACAGTAATGCCATTTTTAATTCTCTTCTTAAGAGTTTGTAAGTAGAAATTATTACTGTATGGAAAGAGAACCCTTCTCTTGGACAAAACATGAACAGTGAAATATTTTCTTCTCCTAGGTATCACTTCATACCATAGAAGATAAAACATACACTTCATATTTACCTTGTTCTATACCACCACGTCACCTCAAATATTCTTTATCATTAGAAACTGCATTTACCTTATTAATGTAAACGTTCTATGTGCCCTTTTACTCAAGTTATGGTATTTTTGAAGTTTTATTTTTATTCAGCTCTAGCATTCCATTCCTGTATGCCATCAGAATTTTATCTGGACTGATTTGCAGTATGTTTGGTGTTTGTAGTGAACGTGGAACTTTTCAGTTTCTGTCCTTTCTCTACATGATATAAGATCTAATTACCACCCAGCATGAAATAGCAGCTGAAATGAAAAAGGCAGCAAGAACAGGCACTGACTTAACTCAGAGCTAATCAGCCACTTTCTTCTTATATCCTTCTCAGCCAGAGAAAGAAAGGGAATAGCATTCATTAAAGTAACTCATATATTAAACATTTTTTTCCTTTCTTGATTTTAACTGAAAGACAGGATTTGTTCAAATCTTGATGGAAGCAAGACATTAAACAGCACTTTTAATTTGCAGTAGTCATCAGTGATGCTTCATTAAATTGTGCAAAATATATCCATCATTAGGGTTCCTAAAAGTAGTCCCATACCTGTTTTCTTGACATTTTAAACAGATAAAACAAACAAACTCTATAGGAATAAAATAAACTCAAATGAATGATGAATAATTTTATAAGGTTTAGAATTTTACTCATTTTGAGCTTTTGAATCCTGAATCTATCTGGACAACTTTGCTAGATTTATCTTTATAGTATATGTCTTTTTAACATAGTAGTTTGGGGCTTATTATTTCCTGGAGTGAGTGAGTTGGATAATTAACCTATGGGGGGTTGGGGGTGGGGTGGAGGGGAACACTGATAATACTTTTACTTTTTAAATTACTGTGGTCTGAGTTTTTAGTTATCAGATAGTCAAAAATTACGAAATTAGATAACACGTGGTATTGGCAGATGTAGAGAAACACATTACTTTACCATTGTTCAGAGTACACAATTTGTACAACTTTTAATTTCCATTAAAAATGGAAATTCATATACCCTTCACCTAGCAATTCTACCTCTGGGCACCTGTCCTTGAACATGTATGGATAAAAGTGTTCCTAGTGATGCTATTTGTAATATAAATAGAAAATATTTAAAAAGTTATTATTAGGAGAGTACTAAATAAATTATAATGTATCTATAACCAGATGTACCTCATTTTTTTAATAGCTAGTCTTAAGGAGAATGAAATGCATTTGCGTGTATTGATAAGGAATATTCTATAAGCTATCCTAGTACATGAATTGAGCAGATAGTTTACTTCTACTTGTGCTTCAAAAAGCAAAGAATGGAGATGTGTGTGTACAACTTTTCTCCCTCTTCTCCTCTCACATAAACATATATTCACACATCTATAAATAGATGGATGAAAGGATATAAATGAAACCATTGGTACCATTTATCTCTGGAGAATGGGACTATGGGTCTGAGGTGAAAAACATTTGGGAGGGCATACATTTTATTTATCATGTATATAGATTAGCTTTCATAATTAAAAAGATCATTTTTTATCTTTTTTAGGACTCGGCCCAGGAGAGCGTTATTACTCGAGATATTCATCGCACGTTTCCTGCACATGATTACTTTAAGGATACTGGAGGAGATGGCCAGGAATCTCTCTACAAGATCTGCAAGGTAGGGCCCGCCACCTCGTTTCTTCTCATTTATTTTATTAATACACGGGTATAGTTTAGAAACCCACCTTCAAGATTTTTAGATTTTCTTCTGTCTTCATTTCTACTTTGCACTGTGCCATGTTCTCTGCTTTACACTTACCGTGCCAGGTCCTCAATCCTAGGTCCTGAAGGTGACTTTGTGGCTGCATGTTCTCTGCCTCCTTGGGAGGGAGGAGATGCAGTATGGCCTCAGTTTGGCTCTACTGCTAACACGACAGGAACAGAAGGTTCTCTCAGGCTACTGCAATAAAGGCCCAGGGGAGTCCCAATGACTCTGCCCTTCAGACAAGATAATATGGCGATTGTCTTAATTTTTTGACAGTAGCCACAGTAAGAAGCAGTGTGGTACCTTTTTTTTGATATACTGTGAGTTATGTCACATCATACATCTCTGGGTAGTTTTTATATTCCATTTTGAATTCCCTCAGTTTTAGTAGGCCAGGAAGAAGACCGTTTCCTGATTTTCATTAAATATATTCTCCTCAGATACAAAAGGTTCTGTCTCTGTCGATGGAAAGTAGTCATCAGATTATTAGTTTTCCTAGGTTCTATCAGAAATGCAGAAGGACTTTCTAAATCATTATATGTAGTTAATATATGTTGTCAGTGCTAATTGAGGCTAAAGACTCAAAATTACGAAGTCCATTAAACAAGGTTGCACCCTTTATCCTCAAACTTAAACTTCCCTATGAAGTGTGGTGGTTGTACTCAACATTGTCTTCAGCTACCATACTAGTAGATTGTTAATGAATAGTAAGTTACACATAAATTCTGTAATAATATGGGGGGCAAGCAAGCACCATGGCTAATTTATAAATTAGATAATCTGTTCCTGAATAATCAAATTTAACCTTTTGAGTAGCAAAGATTAGCCAGTAAGTAATCAGAAGTATACTCACATACCAGTGTGATTTTATATATATTATTTCTTTTCATGGCACTTAAAAAGTACTTGCCTGCATATGCTAACCAAGTGAGATTAATGTTTAATTCTACAAAGAGCTCAGCTTTCATTAACGTTCTTCTTGCATATTTGTGGTTTAGTCCTTTGCCCACTCCTGTCTTACCTTGTCTTGTGTTTTTTTATTTCTTTTTTCTTGATGTAGCCATTTTGGAAGATTATAAATATATACACTGATCAGAAATCTAATTTTGTATGGATATACAGTATCATTCAGAGCTAGAAATGCATAAATAACTGAAAAATATGACAGTCTACTGATTTCTGGAGTGATACATTATCTAGTTTTAAAGAATGTCAAAAAAACAAACAAAAAAAAAAGCAAAAAAAAAAACACAACAACGGGATGCCAGGATAACTCAACAGGTTGAACACTTGCCTTGCAACTGCAAGGTCCAGGGATCAAATCCCATCCCCGGCCCATGCAAACCCACATGCTGATCTGCACTATAACAGGTAACTGCCAGGTTGGTGGCAAACGTTCTAACTATCTGTGAGGAAGTCTCCCAGTTTGGTTCTGCCCTGTGTGGCCCACATCCACCTGTGTGGAATGAAACTATGTCACAACTAAGGATGTACAACTATGGAGACTGTTCTGCCCCCCCCCCCCCCCCCCCCCCCCCCCCCCCCCCCCCCCCCCCCCCCCCCCC
>PVKE010007869.1:0-11457 GCA_004027555.1 Craseonycteris thonglongyai
GGGGAGGGGGGAGGGAGAGTTGTGTGGGGAGGGGGGAGTGGGCACCAGATATATCGGGTTGGAGGGGGACCTGATTCTGGGAGCTGGGCACATAATGCGATGAGTGGGTGATGTGATGTGGAGTTGTCCATTGGGAAACTCTGATTGTTACCAACCAATGTCACCCCATTAAATTTAACAATAAAATATATAAACAAACAAACAAACAAACAAACAAACAAAAAAAAAGAACTGAACTGGGGGCACACCCCAGCTCAGCACATGGGTTTGTATGGGCCGGGCCTGGGATTTGATCCTCCGACTCCGGGGCTGCAAAGCAAGTGCTCAGCCCACTGAGCCATCCAGCTTCCCCAGGAATTTTTTTTTTTTTTAATGATAATTGGAAAGATTTTGTGGGACCTATGTCAGATAAGCCATTGTCATTATATAGAGTAGTTCTTGTTCAGGGCACATAACCTACTTTGACTAAGAAGTAAATTCATCTAGGGGGAATCTAGTAATGTTGTTTGTTAATAACTATAAATTACAAAGGCAAGCATTTGATCATGTAAACTTTGATAATTTGATATTTTTTAGTGAGAACCTTGTAAGTTTCCTATCATTGACTAAGGTCTTGATTAAATTTTATAATATATGAAATAGCACTTTGAGGAGCTAATTCTTTATAACAATTCTTTTGCTTGTTTATAGATTTGTTTTATAAGTTATATATATGGTAGTGTTGAATCTCTTGTGAAATTTATATTCTGAAGTTGTGTAGTGTAAAAATCATACAGAGTGAAAGAATTACCTTCGACAAGACCATAAATTGTCAATATGGATAAATGATTTTTCACTGAGTTCAGCACAGCCAGTTTCCCCTCTAGCATAGGAAGAAATCATTATTTCTGCTGCTGAATATCAGATGAAATAATTGGCTTTTGTTTTGGCATTGTACTGTAAAGAGTTGTCTTAAAGTCAGATGTATTAGTTCTGACAATTTGTGAACTTGCCATTGTGTACTTACATTGGCATTACTGTACAAGCAACTTGGTAAGGTTTCATAACCTTAGTATATCAAATGTCTCAGCTGTGTTTGCGTTGACTTGTGGTGTTGTCTTGCTGAGCTGCATTCATTATTGTGTGTTTTTGTGTGCCATCATGAGAATGTCAGAGCTTAAATTCAATGAACAAACATTAAATTTCTTGTTAAACTTGGCAAAAGTGGAAGTGAAATCAGAGACATATTAGTTCAAGTTGATGGGGATAATGCAAAACAGCAGTGTACAAATGGATTCAACATTTTTATGAGGGGAGAGAAAATATCACTGATGAAGAGAGGTGAGGTCGGCTAGTAATGAGCAGAACTGATGAAATCATTGCAAAAATTTGTTGTATTATGCATCAAAATTGTCGGCTGGGGGAAGCCGGGACTGGCTTAGTGGGTTAAGTGCTCACTTTGCAGCCCTGGGGACCAAGGATCAAATCCCAGCCCTGGCCCTTGCGGACCCATATATGCCGAACTGGGGAGTGCCCCCAGTTCGCTTCTCATCCGGGTGAGACCCTGCCCATATCCTGCCCTGCGCAGCCCCGTGCCCACCTATGGAATGAAACTGTGTGGAAAAACCAATGATGTGCAACTATGGAGACTGTTCTGGGTCTTCCTACTTCTCTCTGTCTCTGTATCTCTCTCTCTCTCTGTCAAAAACAATAAAAATAAATCCTAAAAAAAAAAAAAATTGTCGGCTGACTATAAGAAGCATAGCAGACCAAGTAAACATTGATAGAGAATTAGGAAAATCTTAACTGAAAATTGTGGCATGAGAAAGGTGTGTGCAGGGGATGCTGGGATAGCTCAGCAGGCTTAGTGCTTGCCTTGCAACTGCGAGGTCTGGGGATTGAATCCTGTCCCTGGCCCATGCAAACCCATATGCTGAATTGGGGCGTAACTGGTAACCGCCAGTAGCGAAGGTTCTTGCCTCCTATGCGGGTGGCACCCTGTTCCGTTGCTGCTCAGCTTGGCTGCACATCCACCTGTGTGGAATGAAACTGTGTCACAACTTATGATGTACAACTATGCAGACTGCTCTGGGCCCACTCCCCTTCTCTCTTTCTTTCTCTTTTTCTCAGCTTCTCTCAAACAAATAAATCATTAAAAAAAAAAAAGCATTAAAAAAAAAGGGGAAGATGTGTGCAAAAATGGTCCTGAAGGAGCTAACTAATAAATAAAAGCAAAGGAGAATCAAATTTTGCCAAGACCTTTTGGAGAGGCAAGAAGATGTTTTGGGCCATGTTATCACTGGTGATGAAATATGGATGTACCAGTTTGACTCTGAAATAGAGCATCAAAGTGCCCAATGGAAGTCAGTCAGTTATCCACGACCAAAAAGTTCGGTTAGTACAAATCAAGAGTCAAAACGATGTTGCTCACCTTTTTTGATATCAGAGGAATTGTTCGTTATGAATTTGTGCCAACTGAACAGTCAACCAACTCAGAGTGTTGAAAAGGCTGTGTGAAAAAATTAGACGAAAATGACCTGAACTTTTTGCCAAAAACTCATGGCTCTTGCAACATGACAGTGCACCAGCTTACATGGCAATGTTTGTGAGGGAGTTTTTAGCTAGTAAACAAATAACTGTATTAGGACACCCTCGCTGCTCACCTGATTTGGCCCCCAATGACTTTTTTCTTTACCCGAAGATAAAGGAACTATTGAGAGGAAGGTATTTTTGATGACATTAAGGACATCAAGGTTAATCCAACGACTGCACTGATGGCCATTCCAGAAAAAGAGTTCCAAAACTACTTTGAAGGGTGGACTAGGCACTGGTATACAGTGGTACCTTGGTTCACGAACTTAATTCGTGAACTGACTCTGGTCGCGAACCGAATTGGTCGTGAACCGAGGCAGTTTCCCATAGGGTTCAATGTAAATCCGGTTAATCCGTTCTGACCTTTTTTTTTCGGTTTTTGAAGCACAAAAAATATGAAACAAATTACAATACACATTAGTACAGCATAGTAATGTAGAAAGAGCACAACAAAAATCAAAAAAAGTCACTGAAAGTACTCACGGTGTACTTTTTTCTGTGTCTCTTTCTCTCCACGATCTTCCTACAGGAAGTCACAACCATGTGACAGCCAGGAAATAGCATTAAAATGGCCACGGCTCCTGTTCGTGAACCGAAGTGGAGTTCGTGAACTGGAGCATATTTTGATGAACTTTTCTTCTGTTCGTGAACCGAGTTGTTTGTGAACAGAAGCGTTCATGAATGGAGGTACCACTGTAATTGCCTCACTTCCCAAGGGGAGTACATTGAAGGTAACTGTAGTGATATTCAGGAATGAGGTTATGTAGCACGTGTTCTAGGATGAGTTCGTGAACTTAATTATCATCTGCATGAACTTAATAGTCTAGTTAGATGCTCATCCACAGAGAGATATTGGGAACTAAGTGCATCTGAGGGAACTGCTGAATGTCATCTTCCATTTTATGCTTTATTCTGGTTTTTAAATTTTTTTTTATTTTTACATTTTTTTAATTGTTAAATTTATTGGGGTGACATTTGTTGGTAACAATTACATAGTTTCCAGGTGTACAATTCTACATTACATCATCTATGCATAGCATTATGTGCTCACAACCCAGAATCAGCTCTCTTTCCATCACCATATATTTGATGCCCCCTCCCTACACCCTCCTCCCCACTCTCTCAGCCTCTTTCCCTCAGGTAACCACTAAACTATTGACTGTGTTCATGAGTTTTTGTTTCTTTGTTACTTTCATTTTTACATTCCACCTATAAGTGAGGCCATATATTTCTTGATTCTTGCAGTCTGACTTATTTTGCTTAATATGATGGTTTCAAGGTTCATCCATGTTGTCACAAATGACTGTATTTCATCTTTTCTTATTGCTGAGTAGTATTCCATTGTGTAAATGTACCACAACTTCTTTATCCAGTTATCTATGAAAGGACACTGGTTGTTTCCATGACTTGACCACTGTGAACAGTGCTGCAATGAACATTGGGGTACATATATCTTTGTGAACTAAGGTTTTCAAGTTTCTTGGGTAGATACCCAGAAGAGGGATTGCTGGGTCGTATGGCAATTTCATTCCTAATTTTTTGAGGACCCTCCATACTGCTTTTTATAGTGACTGTACCAATTTACATTTCCACCAGCATTGTATGAGGGTTCCTTTTTCTTCACAGTCTCTCCAGCATTTGTTATTCTTTGTCTTGTTGATGATAGGCATTCTAACAGGTGTGAGTTGGTATCTCATTGTGGTTTTAATTTGCATCTCCCTTATTGCTAGTGTCGTTGAGCATTTTTTTTTATATACATGTTGGGCATATGTATGTCTATTTAGGTCTTCTGGCCACTTATTTTTTAATTTTTTTTAATTTTCTTAATTTAAAAATTTTTTTTAATATATTTTTATTTATTTTATTTCTGACAGAGAGAGAGAGACAGAGAGATGCAGAGACAGAGAGAGAACTGAACTGGGGGAGCTCCGAGTTCAGCATATGGTTCCGCACTGGCCAGGGCTGGGATTCGATCCTCGGTCCCTGGCGCTGCAAAGTGAGTGCTTAACCCACTGAGCCATCCCGGCTTCCCCAAACTTCTGGCCATTTTTAATTGGATCATTTGTTTTTTGTTGTTGAGTTGTATGAGTTTTTCATATATTCTAGATATTAGCCCTTATCAGAGGCATTGTTTGCAAATATTTTCTCCCATTCAGTTGGTTTCCTCTTTACTTTGTTGATGGTTTCCTTTGCTGTGCAGAAGCTTTTTAGTTTGATATAGTCCCATTCAGTTATTTTTGCTTTTATTTCCCTTGCCTTTGAGGTCAAGTTCATAAAGTACTCTCTGAACCCAAGGTCTATAAGTTTAGTACCGATGCTTTCTTCTATTATGCTTCATTCTAGAGCAAGCTTCTCCAACTTTCGGCCTGCAAGCATCCCAGGATGGCATTGAATAAGGACCGACAGAAATTTGTAAACTTTCTTAAAACATTCTGAGACTTTTGTGTGATTTTTTTTGCTCATCAGCTATTGTTAGTGTTAGTATGTTTTATATGTGGCCCAAGACAGTTCTTCTTCTTCCAGTGTGGCCCAGGGAAGCCAAAAGATTGGACACCCCTGCACTAGAGCATAGGCACAGTAACTGAGATGGAAGGCAGGTGATATGGGCTGCTTTTAGGAAATGTCTCTCTCTTTTTGGTGAACACATAAGTAAATTTGTGTCAGAAAATATGCATATAATGTAATACCATTCATTGTATCATAACAGAATGCTTGTGAAGTTCTTTTTGGAAAAGCAGACTTTTCACTTATTTAATACTGATATTTAGATTATTTGGTAGAATATGAAATGGAATGTTACATGAAAGATTAAGTTTTGTTGATTTTCATTCAGCACATCATGGCAAACTCTACATAATGAGGGGTCTATGTCACTTAGAAAAGTTTCAGTTATATTCAGCTAGCACACAACCAGGAACTACACATTTGTTGAAGACATGTATTATAGGAAGAATAACATAAAAATGTTTAAAATATAACTTTTCTGATTTTTAGAATATGCTATAGTCTGGAAAAATTATTCAATAATGTGTCATTACTCTTGGAAGATGTCTTATATATCAGGTAAATTAAGAAGTGATTTCTTTCATTATTAAGGAGACAGAATGCTCAAAAGTGATCAAGGAATTTCTTTAAATAGTACATTCTTACATTTCATAACATCTTCTTGATTGCTCCCCATTTAATAGTTAAACTAGAGGTTGGAAAAATCTTGATGTCAGTGGTAGGAACTTCTTCTAATTGGAAATCAGTTAGAATGAAAGAAAGCAAGTGTAAAGTTTTAGTGTTACTAGGAAGATATAATTTGACTGAGGTGTCATTTATGTACTCTTTCAGCCTACACACTTGTGGCCTAAAGCTGTAGTCTTTTGGTGACTTTAATTAGTAATACAGAAGTGTGTTTTATAAAATACAGCCATGTCTATTTTAATACCATCTAATTTTCTTTTAAAATGTGTAAACGTCTTTGCAAATTTTGGACAAATTTTGTTTTCCTCTTTTGTATTTTGAGATAAATGGTTTAAGTATATATAGTTTCTCTTCAATTTAGTTTTGACATGTTTAAAGTATTAGTATAAATAACTATTTGACCTGGACTAGAACTTGATTTTAAGATATAATCAGCTGTGAACTCCTGAGTGACTGGATCTCAGATTTCACTGAGAGATCAAGCTGTTTGATTTGTCAGTTTTAAGAAATCATATGCAACTTTCTGCTAATGCAGAAATTGTTTAGACACATAATAAGATAGTTCAACAAGATAAGGAATATCAAATGCTAGAGAGGCTGTGGAAAAAAAGGAACCCTCATACACTGCTGGTGGGAATGTAAATTGGTACAACCAGTATGGAAGGCAGTGTGGAGATTCCTCAAAAAATTAGGAATGTAATTGCCATATGACCCAGCAATCCCTCTTCTGGGTATCTACCCCCAAAACTTGAAAACCTTAATTTGCAAAGATATATGTACCTCAGTGTTTATCATAGCAGTGTTCATGGTGGTGAAGTCATGGAATCAACCATAGTGTCCTTTGATAGATGACTGGATAAAGAAGCTGTACATTTACACAATGGAATACTACTCAGTGATAAGAAAAGATGAAATATAGCCATTTGTGACAACTTAGATGGACCTTGAAATCATCATATTAAGTGAAATAAGTCAGATTGGAAAAAACCAAGAAACATATGACTTCACTTATAGGTGGAATCTAAAACGGAAAGTAAAGAAACAAAAACTCATGGTCACAGTTAATAGTTTAGTGGTTACCTGAGGGTAAAGGGGTTGGGGGATGATGCAGTTGGAAATGGGCATCAAGTATATGGTGGTGGAAAGAGAATTGTCTCTGGCTTGTGAGCACATAATGCAGTGCATAGATGATGTAATGTAGAATTACACACCGGGAACCTATGCCATTTTTACCAACCGATGTCACCCCCATAAATTTAACAATTAAAAAAATAACTGAAAATTTTCTGTTGAAAACTAATGGTGTAGGTGTAGAAAGTAGTTTCTTTTGCTATATCTGGAGAGAATGATACTTGACTGATGAAAATACACACTGATCTGTTAGTTTCCCTCATGTGGCTCTTCAGTTTTTGGTTATTTTTCCAAGTTATATCAACTTATATAGTATTCAAGTCAATAGGAAAATTTCATCTAAATGTAATTGCAAATTTCACAGTGTTTTTGTGCATTTTTTCTTTACTGTCTGTACACACATGTGTACATGCTGGAATGTTTGACATTATCTGCTGGTCACTTGAGATATGACATTGAAATACATTGTTTGTTATAGTTACCCTATATTCCATTTGAATATATTTTTAATAGAATGTTTCTAAGCATTTGGGCCAAACAGCAGCCATGAGTTTGATGTTTTAGGGCAAGATTTTATTTCCTAGAATATCACTCACTTCATTCTTAGATTATGTCAGAAAAATATAGGAGACAAACTGCAATTTGTTTTATTTAATATTAATAGTTCCCAAATTTTTATACCCTTGTTGTCTGTTAGAAATTTTGGTGATGAGTCATAGGATTTCTCTTTCTATCCTTAACCACAGAATATATAGAGAAGAAAGTTAGGAAAAGAGAATATGAAATAGGAGAAGCTGTTCATGCATTTCCTGAGCTAACCCCCCCCCCCCCCCTTCCAGGCAGTGCACTAAGTCTGGCTCTTGTTTCATAACGTTGTTCTTTCAGCATTTCTCTGGGTACTGGGAATTGATACTAAGTTGAATGAGAGGTCTCATGGTTAGACACGGAAAATATACAGAATGTTACAATACACTACAATACTTGTTATGTGTGTTGTTGGAGCCATCTGAGGAATGTAATTCAGATGGTAGAAGGTAGTGGCTCTAACAAATATACCAGATGATCCAAGTCAGAAATGTGGGGGCCATTCTTGGTTTATGTTCTTGACTTATGTCCAAGCCTCACTAAGTGTTTCCCATATTGTCTACTAAATAACTTTCAAATCACAGATTTTTAAATCATTTTGGGATTTAAAAAGCTCTTTTTATTTTTAACTTATAAGAGCAATTTCTCTGTATATTTTTTGTCCTGCTAGGGGAATATACTGTCATGTGGATCTAAATCTTTAAATTAGATTTTATTTAAATAATAGTGGAAAATTGAAGCCAGTTTGGATAGGAAGAAGATAAAAAAATGAGAGAAACTGAAATGTGAAAGATTAAAGTTGCATACAATTTTTGTGGAATAAAGTAATATATATATTTCAGTGGATAATATAGATTTACACCTTAATGAAATGATATGGACATATTAATTTGAAATTTGTGCAAGTTGAGTCATAGTCCATTTTTACCTTTTATCAATTAGGAGATCTTGAGTATCAGCATATACAACTTTTTACCTCCTTTTTAGTATTTATTAGTATGGATGTTTCCTATTGGTGAAAATCTAAAATATGAAAATTTGATAGTTCTTTCTAAGTTATTTCTTAATAAATTACACCAGCTAATTCCTTGCAACACTGTATAAAAGTACCTGTTTCCTCACAAGAGTTTTGCAACACTGAGAATTTCATAAAGGCTATATTGGTTTTAATCCACTTTGAGCACAGTTATACCTATTGTAGTTCATATTTGTATTTAGCAGCAAGTTTCTTAATATCATTGTAAGGCTACAGACATAAGGCATTTTTTCTCTTGATATTTGTGCTTTTAGCAAATAAACAGATTGAAGTTTTAGTTTAAAATAATTTTACTTACTGAGTAATAATAACCTGAACAAACATTTAGAAATACAATTGTATAAAATAGCCATTGTTTGTAAGCATTATCCACCATATATTTCTGTAAATGAGTCATGTTATAATTAGTATGAGATCTATTCTTTGGGCAGCTGGAAAGCAGGACAAGGAAAAATCATTCTCTTGTTGGGTAAAAAGTACACTGTGCCCTTTAGTACCAGAGTTGCTTTTTTTAAAGGATACTGGATTCCACACAGGTGAGTCAGTCTTTTGTATTCTTACCCAGGTGCATTATTAATTTTCATCATGGCAGTCTAGGTACTCTCATTTAACAGCAATTTTAGCAAATTCTCCTTCCCAAAGAGCATAAAGACAGTAACCAGAGATTTTCACACTTTTAAGTGCAGGAAAATGAATTTCCTCAACTTTGGCCATTGATTGTACTTTTTCTTGCTAGATGCTTATGAACTCTTGACTCCTTTGAAAAATGTATGTAATGTATGTAAAAAATTCATGTGTATAAAAAAATCTTTTTTTTCTTTGGCTCAGATAGTGTGTCACAATCTATTTAATTTAGAATGCAAAGCAAAGTATGTTGAGTTACACTTTTATTTCCTGTCCTTAAACTGGGTTAAATTAAGATGAGACGGATTCCCTGTTACAGAGGTCATTCATGTCCCAGATTCTAGGAATAGTCAAGTTTAGATATTCATCTAAGGTTGCCAATCATTTGGTATTCACTTGGCCCATAAATCACAATACTAAAATAAGGTAAATTTTGGGTTTTAACATTTAACATTTAATAAAAGGCAAACATTTCAGATTAACCTTAATGTAAAAACTCTGCACAAGTTTCTGAGTGAAAGCTAAAATCTACCCGAGAGCCCTTAATAATTGAAGAAAAGTACTTACTACTTTAAAGTTTGAAATTATCTTTTTTTCAGTTTTGCAAGTTATTTTTCAATTGTTAGCACTATGGTAGTAGCTTAAACTAGCAGCACTAGAGATTTATTTTATATTATTTAGTATTTCAAACAATTATAATGAAACTTTATTTAGATTATATTTCCTTTTTTGGGTTTATTTCTTTTAAGGGTTTTATTTTTCTTTTACAGTCTTCATTGCTTTTTTTACTCAACAAATACTGAGTTACTACTGTATGCCAAGCATATTCATAGTTATAGAATTATATTATCTTTTGCTCTGGTTATTAAGTTTCTTTGGTTATCAAATATAATTCTAAAAGTTTTATGGGTTGCTTTTCTTGTCTTAAATCTTCTTTTGTAAATAATAGTTTAGTTTAAATGTGTTACTTAACATTTTTTCATGTGGGTTGACAATTTTTAGCCTATATAATGTCCTGGCTAGATCTGTGAGTTGATAAATTTTGATTCTGGTATTTTATATGTAGCATTTTGTTTTTTTTTTTTTTCATATAGATATTTATATTTACTTTTTTTTCTATATTTTATTGATTCAAGTCTCCCTAAATTTTCCTCCTTTTTCTATTATACAAATCATCTGTTCTCACTGCATAACAAATTGTTGCTTCAATTTGAGTCAGTGACTTGAAGTTTGTAGCATATCAATTGGGATAATCTGTTAGAAATCTCATGTTTAATTCTCAGGAGAAAAATACTATAGAATTTTTTGATGTAATTGTACTTCCAAAGCAACTGTTTTCTTCATGAGAAAATTTAGTTCTTTACTATAGTACCTTATAATAGACTATAATTGGTTTCAAATAGATGATCAAGAGAGAGTGAATGTTGGAAAGTATTTTAAAGACATTCTGCTGTAAAATAGTTTACAATATGGTATTCTTTAAGTTGTATTTCAGTGAATTTTTTTCATTTATATTTATTAAATTTATTCCAATGACATTGGTTAGTAAATTAGATAGGTTTCAAGTGTATAGTTGTATAATACATCATCTATATATTGCATTGTGTGTTCACTACCTAGAGTGACTTCTCCTCCATCACCATATATTTGACCCTTTTTACCTCTACCAATGTCCTCCCCTCCTTACCCTTTGGTAACCACTAATTTGTTGTCTGTCTATAAGTTTTTGTTTCTTCTTCTTTGTTGTAGTCTTTGTCCTGTCGTTGTGGTTGTCTTCTTCTTCTTTTTCTTCTTCTTCTCCTCCTCCTCCTCCCTCCTCCCTTCTCCCTCCTCCAGCCTCCCGCCTTCCTCCTTTCTTCTTGTTTTTGACAGAGGAAGAGACAGAGAGATACAGAGAGAAAGGGGATGGCCCAGAGCAGTCTCCATAGTTGTATGTCATCAGTGTTCAACATGGTTTCATTTCACACAGGTGGGGGGAGGCTGCAAAGGGCAGAAAGTGGGCGGTGGCCTCTCATTTGGGAGGCATGCACCCTCAAACTAGGGGCTGAACTGTGGGGGCCCACCTGAGAAGCTTTCCCCAGGGAGAAACAAACTGGGGGCATACCCCAGTTCAGCATATGGGTCCACACAACCTGGGGCCGGAACTCTATCCTCAGACCCTGAGGTTGCAAAGTGAGCACTCAACCCACTGAGCCATCCGGGCTTCCCCTTGTTTGTTTCTTATTCATTTGTTGTTTCAGTTTTATATCTCACAATGAGTGAAATCATATGGTTCTCAACTTTACATTCTTTCTAAGGGTTGGTATTATCAGTTAAAAAAA
>PVKE010007869.1:11557-28187 GCA_004027555.1 Craseonycteris thonglongyai
CGAGGATCGAATCCCGGCTCCGGCCCAGGCAGGACCCACGTGCTGAACTGGGGAGTTCCCACAGTTCGGTTCTCTAACTGTCTCTGTCTCTGTCTCTCTCTCTATCTGTCAAAAAGTAAAATAGAAATAAATATGCACTGAAGACAAAAAGATAATTTCTCTCTATAAATGTGAAAAGATAAAAAAAAAAAAAAAATTTTTATCATGCTAATAGTTGTGTAGTGGCATTTCATTTTTTTTTATTCATTGATAAATTTATTGAGGTGACATTGGTTGGTAAAAATGACATAGGTTCCAGGTGTACAATTCGACATTACATCGCCTGTGTACTGCATTATGTGGTCACCACCTAGAGTCAATTCTCTTTTCATCACCATATATTTGATGCCCCCTCCCGACTGCATCATCCCCCACCCACCTTACCCTCAGGTAACCGATAAACTATTGACTGTGACCATGAGTTTTTGTTTCTTTGTTACTTTCAATTTTGTATTCCATCTATAAGTGAAGTCATGTTTCTTGATTTTTTTCAGTCTGACTTATCTCAATTAATATGATGATCTCAAGGCCCATCCAAGTTGTCACAAATGGCTGTATTTCATCTTATTGCTGAGTAGTATTCCATTGTGTAAATGTACCACAGCTTCTTTATCCAGTCATCTATCAAAGGACACTGGTTGTTTCCATGACTTGGCCATTGTGAACAGAGCTGTGATGAACATTGGGGTACATATATCTTTGTGAACTAAGGTTTTCAAGTTTCTTGGGTAGATACCCAGAAGAGGGATTGCTGGGTTGTATGGCAATTTCATTCCTAATTTTTTGAGGACCCTCCATACTGCTTTTTATAGTGACTGTACCAATTTACATTCCCAGCGGCAGTGTATGAGGGTTTCTTTTTTCCCACAGTCTCTCCAGCACTTGTTATTTATTGTGTTTTTAATTTGCATTTTTGTAATGAATAATAATGTTGAGTACCATTCTGCATCCATATTTGCCATCTACATCTCTTGTTACATGAAGTGTTTGTTCAAATC
Organism: Craseonycteris thonglongyai; assembly: GCA_004027555.1. Taxonomy (NCBI): domain Eukaryota; kingdom Metazoa; phylum Chordata; class Mammalia; order Chiroptera; family Craseonycteridae; genus Craseonycteris; species Craseonycteris thonglongyai. The sequence goes on from PVKE010007869.1 coordinate 12,595, forward strand.
TTTTGATTATTTTTTAATTTTTTTAAAAAAGGTTTATTGTTTTTGAGAGGGAGACAGAGAGAAGGGGGAAGGGCCCTGAGCATTCTCCATAGTTGTATGTCATCAGTTTTTGACATGGTTTTGTTTCACACAGGTGAGTGGGGGGCCATACAGAGCTGGGGGCCTCCTGTATGGGTAGCTCCCCCTGGCAAGAACTAAACTGGCGCCTCCCATATGGGAGGCACACCCCAGTTTAGCATATGTGCTTGCACAGACTGGGGCCAGGACTCAATCCTCAGACCCTGGGTTTGCAAGGCCAGTGCTTAATCTGCTGAGCCATCCTGTCTTCCCCCAAATCTTTGGATTATTAAAAATTATTTTTCTCTTTTTTTATTGTTAAATTTATTGGGGTGATATTGATTGATAATAATTAGATAGTTTCCAGATGTACAAATCTACCTATGTATTGCATTATGTGCTCACCACCCAGAATCAGCTCTCCTTCCATCACCATATATCTGGTGCCCACTCTCAACCCCCCCCCCCACAAATCAAATATTTTTTTCTTTGTCCATTTTATTGTGTATGCTTTACCAAAAATTAAACTGTGACTGTCACTTGGCTAAACATTTTTACTGAGCTTGTGGTATAGCATATAAGCAAAATTAAAAAAGAAAGCATGTTTCTTCTGGCCCAGTTTGCAGTTCAGTTTATTAGTTGCTGTATTTGAGATAGCTTATTCTCTTGTATAGACTTTTTTATTTTAAAGGTTTATTTTTATTGTTTGAGAAACGGTGTGTGTGTATGTGTGTGTGTGTGTGTGTGTGTGTGTGTGTGTGTGAGTGTGAGTGTGAGTGTGAGTGAGAGAGAGAGAGAGAAAAGGGGGAGGACCCAGAATAATCTCTATAGTTGACATCATTAGTTGTGACATGATAGTTTCTTTCCACACAGGGCAGGAACCAAACCGGGGGCCTCCCCTATGCAGAGTAGAGAACCTTGACCACCATCCCGGTGGTTATTAACTGTGTCACACACAGTTCAGCATATGGGTTTGCCTGGGCCAGGGCTGGGAATTGAACCCAGACCTCATGGTTGCAAGGCAGGTGCTGAACCTTCTGAGCTTTCTTGACATCCCCTCTTGTATAGAATTTTTAAAGCCACAAAGAACCTTATGAATCATCTAGTACAGTTTCTTAATTTTAATGGATGAGGTGCTGTATTTTTCTTGTAAGGTTGTTCTGGCATTGAAAGTTTGCAGATTCGAATTGGTCTCTTTAATGAACTAAATTAGGGTAGTTAAAATATTAAAAACATTAATATAGACAATTCTCATTGGTGCTAATGAAAATATCTTACTGAGGTTCAAATGGACATAGTTATCTTTGTTTATCACTCATCTTTAATTATTAATTTATGGATGAAATGACAATTGCTGCATTGTTGGTTAGTATACTTTATTTTTTAGTGAGTGCAACAGCTACAGCTGAATCATTTTTAACAAATAATTAACCAGGAATGGCTTATTACCTTCCAACATATGCATATAGTGTATCATTTTCTTAGAGTCATAGACTATGTTGAAAGAGATCTCAGAGCATCTAGTTCATGTTCTTATTTTATAGATGAATAAAATAGGGTACAAAGTGGTTGAGTGATTTGTCTGATGTCTCACAACTATAAAGCATGTTGTAGGCTTTCCTCCACTGTAATTTAGTAAGGTTAGAGACCTTAATGCTATCTGACTTCAACTTTCATTTGGTGAATTTCCAGTTTATGAATGTGTTGTATTATCTTTTTTCCTACTTAGTGTAAGTTATCAAGCAGTGAAATTCAGAATTTATGGTGAATAGTAATTGAGTACAATCGTTTTTCTAAACCTATCATTATCTGTAATTTAGAATTACAATGACCAGGAAGCAGTGTTAGTATAAGCATAGTTTAATACATCCATATTAATCCACCTGGCAGAATATAGCATTTTAACATACCTTTTAGATCCACAGTGATGGAAAAAATGATTAAATTGCTTATTGTCAAAACAAAGAACTGCTTTAGCTATGGTCATTTAAAATGTTGTTTTGCTTTATGTAAACTAGTTTTGCTTAAGCTGCAGAGATACAGTCAGATGGACTTATCTTTCAATGACAATTGTTTACTGTCTGGATTTATGTTTAATGCAGGTGCTGGTGTTAGTTTGAGATTCTTGACTTATTGCCCAGCATGGAAATGATTGGTTTTGTTAACTACACACAGTACTGTCTTTTAGTGTTTACTTTTTAATGCAGTTAAACCTGACTTAATTGTTCCGTCTTTATAGTGTTATGAAAGGGTTGTTAGTGGTATGATATATCTGTTGAAGTAGTGTATATATGTAAACTTTATATATATGTAAAATGAAAAGTTTATGTGCATGTGGGTACTTATTGCAGTAATGTGAGGTTCAAAAATAGGAAAACATATTAGGTTTATACATTTATACATTTAAATTGTAGCACTCTCTTTATGGAGGCTCTGTTCATGTTCAGTACATTCTTTTTCCTTGTTTATGACTTTATGTCTGCGATAACAGTTACAGATTGCTGAGGAAGACTGTCTTGTCTGTTTAACAGATAGTGGAGCTAATTGTCTCTTACCTTTTTATTGCTTACTAGCTGTCAAATAGTCTAATATATAATAGATAAAGCTTATCACAAATGGTTACAAGATAATGGGCTATTTGGTTTTAGAACCCATACTTTTAACCTCTTTTATGTTGAATTAAATTGTGAAGAGAACATTAACCTAAGGCATTAAAGTTGAATTGAAGAAAGTAGGGAAAGTTTGAGACAGATTTAGGAAATAAATTGAAAGGATTTGGTGATTCTGTTGGCTATGAAAATAAGTAGTACCCTGGTAGTTTAAGATAATTCTTACATTTAGGATTTTGATTATTAGGTAAAGAATGGAATTTTGAAGATATGGTGAACTTTCTGAAATAAGACAGGGAATGTATAAGTAAGTAAACAGGCAAATAAATCGCAAGTGGTAATAGCTGAAATGGTAGGTCTTAAAGTCTGAGCTGATTATGAAAGATATAGCTAGGGGTAAGCTGTAATTAAGAGAAAAAAGGAAGTATCAAAGGATTGGAAGTCTGGATCAGATCAAGTGTGGGGGACAGTGTAGATAATGAAGGACTGAGAGCTGGTAGTTCAGAAGTTTGTGGCCAGAGTTTGGAATATAACTAAACAGGCTGATGCTGTGTCCAGTGCTGGAGAAGTTAGTGGCATCAAGAAAGCTAAGTAACAGAGAAAAAAATGTTTAAAAGATTAAAAAACAACAACATTCTTAAAATTAAGAGTCATTGGAAAACAGAGGCTTGACCAGAATAGTTAATTGGTAATTGCTTCTATTTACAGTTTAACTAAATATAAAAATTTTATTTTCTAGCCAACCTAAGACATACTGTGTTGTGTTAAAAATTTTGAACCTTATTTATCATATAATGGTTATTTTAGCAGAGGTTGGATATAACTTTCTTTTAAGTGTAGAATTCTTTTCTGCCTATACACAATTTAAAACCTCTAGTCTTATATAATATATATTTTATTATATAAATTATATACTTAAAATATAATTTATTGATGTTTATATATTGAAAAAGTATAACTTGAAAATGATTTTTTAATAAATCTCAATTTTGCAACATTTGCTTTTGATGACCTCCTATGATGATGATTTAGTTAATGTAAAAGGATTATATCTGATAAATACAAACTTACTCCTTACCCAGTTTTTGGATACCCATCTTGATTTTCAAAATTTTTTTGAGAAACCTTTTGGTATTAGACAAATGATAAATTACTTAATAGTTAATACCATTCATTCTATGACTACTTAGATTTTTGTTTTTGGGAGGTTTATTAATATAGCTTACTAATTTAATTATTAAAAACAAAATGTATTTGGTAGATATGTGTTAGAACTTCAAATATATTATAGTTGAAATTTGAAACAAAAAAATGAGATAACACATGTGTTTTAAGAAATTAGGAAATATTTTCAGTTAATATGGAGAAAGTGTGGGGAATTACAGTTCAATAATAAAAACTAATGTTTGTAGCTAAATCAAGTTTGAGAGTTTCTGTTTTAATAAGTTGTTAAAGTTTGGGTTCAGAGATCTGTTTCTCTTATAGTAAACATTATTAATATAGGAACAGATCAGGGAAATGGTTTCCATATGCTTCTTGAGGTGTTAACAATGCACTTTTGGATTGGGAATGCAATATAAACCTAAACTGCATTCTGGAAGGTGAGTGGAGGAACATTTCACTGGTAATATGTACAAGAAACCCTTGTGCTTTGTGGATTTGTGACTAAGGGTTTTGTGAGTTTCTGGTACATGCAAATTACTCTCCCACAATCTTGGAGTCTAACACACCTTGCTGCGTCTGGCCAGCTCACAGTTTTAGTCTGGCTCAATATTTCTTTTTACTACGGTTCATCCCTCTGGGATCATTTTTGGATATCTTTACTTTTGGGAGAATTGAGACCAGTTTGGGGGTCTAGTCTAAGGGAGTTATAATACATAAAACAAAGAGGATGGCTGGGGAAAGAAAAATAAAATCGAAGGTAGTTGTATCTGTTAGACCCTTATGGGTTTTTAAATGATCTTGGAGGCAAGAAAAATTCAGCTCTTGAATTATTGCTAACTTTATTCTTGCTTGAGGTTGAGTATATAGTATTATTATATTACCAGTTTATTAAGAATTTCAGAATATACCCATTTAAAATAGAATGGTTGTCTTTAATGGTATTTGTAATTTTGAAGAGTTACATGTATAATAACTATTTTTGGTTGACTTTTAAAAGTTTTGGTTGACCTTAAATAATTCATTTATTTATTTTTAAATTTTAGTTTTTTAGTCTTTGTAAATATGACCCACAGAAACACAAGGGAAAATTGTAATGGGCTTTGGAGTTATATTTCTAAATGGAATTTTTCTAACCTTTCTTTTAGGATAACAACAAAATCTTTCAAATGGTGGTAGGGCAAGAGGAGGATTAGAATAAACTAGGAAGGTTTTAAAAAGTACTACTATGCCTATAGAAATGCTTACTGTATCCTAGGCATAATACTGAATGCTCTTTATTCATTATCTCATTTAATCTTTATAATAACTCTAATTGGTAGGTACTGTTAATATCTTCTTTTTATGGATGTGGGAATTGAGGCTGAGAGTCTTTAAGTAACTTGCCTAAGGTAACAAAACTAGTAAATGGCTCAGCCTGGATTCAAGTAGATCTAATTGAAGACAAATCTCTGCTTCTAAATTACCATGTTATAATTCACTTCCCACAAACCCGTTTTGTCTTTCTCTTCTGTATCATAATGGGGATGATGGCAAGACCATGTGTATTTTCAGAAACTTACCTTAGTCCCAGGGTTATAATGTTAGTTTACATTTTTAAATTCTTTTCTTTGTATACAAAATGTATATGTGTAATATAGATAGCTTTATAAATAACAATATATCAAACATCTGTATACTAACCACCTAGATTACGAAATAGGATATAGGGGAAGCAGGGATGGCTCAGTGGGTTAAGTGCTCATTTTGCATTGCCGGAGACTGAGGATCAACTCCCCCAGCTCAGTTCTCTCTCTGTATCTCTCTCTCTCACTCTCTCTGTCAAAAAACAATAAATAAATAAATAAATAAATAAATAAATAAATAAATAAATAAATAAATAAATAAATAAATAAATAAAAGAAATAGGATATTACCAATAACTTTGAAGCCTCTACCTTTCCCATATGGATGACTACTACCCTTAATTTTGTGTTAATCATTATTTTTTTTTTTCTGTCTTATAGACATATGCTGTGTATTGGGATCTCTAAGTATTATATTATTTATTTTTAAATTTTATGTAAGTGTATGCTACATATATATATATATATTAAAAATATTTTTTAAAGTGTACAGTTCAATAGTGTAAAGTATATTCACATTGTTGTACAAGAGATCTCTAGAACTTTTTCATCTTGCATAACTGAAACTATATACATTAACACTTGTTTACACTCCTATCTCCAGTCTTTGACCACCAATGTTCAAATTTCTGTCTCTAATTTTGACTACTTTGGATACTTCGTATAAGTGGAATCATTCAGTATTTGTTCTTTAGTGACTGGCTTATTTCACTTAGTGTAATATCCTCAAGGTTCACCTGTTTTGTTGCATATGGCAGGATTTACTTCCTTTTTAAAGACTGAATTCCATTGGATATATCTGTATATCTATATATCTATCTATATCTATATCTATATCTATATCTATATCTATATATATATATCACATTTTTGTTATGCATTCAATCATTAATGGATATTTTTTAGGTTGTTTCCGTATTTTGGTTATTGTGAATAATGTTATAGTGTGCATGGGAATGTGGATATCTTTTCAAGATTCTGATTTTAGTTTTTTTGGATATGTACTCAGAATGAGATTGTTGGGTCATATGGTAAATTTTTTTGAGGAACCTTCATACTGTTTTCCATAGTGGCTACACCGTTTTACATTCCCACCAACAGTGTATAAAGCTTTCAATTTATAATTTAGTTTCACTCCATAGGTGGGCACAGGGCTGCGCAGGTCAGGAACTGGGCTGGGAGCCTCCGCATAGGCCCCAGCAAGAACTGAATTTGGAGCATACCCAAGTTCAGCATATGGGTCCACATGGGCTGGGGCCAGGATTCAATCCTCACGCTCCGGGGCTGCAAAGTGAGCCCCTAACCCGCTGAGCCATCCCAGCTTCCCCTCATTTCATGTTAATCAGAAATGGACAGTCTAGTGGATCTAAAAGTAGAAAACCAACTTGGGAGTTTTTCTATTGTATTCTAGAGCAGGATGTGGAGTGCCAGGTGTTGAATAGAAATTAAGAGTAATTCTAAGGCTCTGAGGTGGCTGAATAAGCAGATGAAGAAAGACAAAGTCCAAGAGCTATTGTTTTTAATGAATTGAAATTGTGGTAGATGATAAGAAACTTTGAGAGTTGGAGCTGTTATATTTGATGTAGTGAGTGGAACTATACTAAGGTGTTATATTCATTCTACCAATATTTGTCCTGATACAATATTGTTAGGATACAATAATGAGCATAACAAATGTGATTCCTGTGTTTGTCGAATACTCTGGTAGGAGAGACAGATATTAAACACAAAGATTAGGTTATAAAAGTATTGATTTTAATAAGTGGATGATAACAGAATGTGTATCAGTTGGGGTTTAGTCAAGAAAAGAAAAGCCACCCTAGATGTTTTAAGCCATTAGGAATTTAATACAGGCAATTACAGACTTACAAATCCGTTAAAAGGACTGGAGAAATAAGGGAAGGGAAACTGCCATTTGGGAAGTAAGGAAGAGTAAGAATTGTAGAAAAACTGCTGCTGCTGATCTCACTTGTTATCATTAAAGCTGGTGATTCATAGAACACCTGAAAACTGTGAGTGAAACCTCATGTGTCATCTTCTGATGCCCACGTGCCTATCATTGCTTCTGAAAGAGCATTAATGTTTCTACTGTCCTTTAGCCTTCCAAATCTTTTGCAGATGTTTATCAAGAGGTGAAATCAAAATTGGAGTTTTGCTGCCAGGAATTTTGGGAAATGTAATTCCCAGAGTCTCTGGGAAGGCACTAGAATGATGAAAATGGGGTTAAGTTGCCATGAGAGAATCTAATCTACCATAGTTAACCGTGAGAGAAAATAACAGGGTTATCAACATTAGACTGGGTGGTAAAGAAGGTATCTCTAAAGAGGAAATATCTGATGGATAAGATCTTTTAAAAGATGGAGAGATCGGTTTCTAACAAGAATTTTGGCTATTTAATGGCACATGTGGAAGACAATCTTAGAGAGGAGTAGGGACAATTTTTCAGTAAGAGTCTTTCTGCACAGGTTTATTTTGAGACTTGAGTTATGAGAGGAGATAGCTGTAGGAAGAGTAGGGAGAAGGGAGTTTCTGTCAGAGAAGGTAAGTGCACTTGCCCTGAAATGAGTGGCCTTGGCATGTTGGAAGGCCAGAAAGAAGATAAGAGTATGTGGATTGATAGGACATGAAGCTAGAGAGTTAAGTAGGGTTCAGGTCATGGAATGTCTTCAAGGCTGTGGTAACACAATTGGGTTTTATGCTATTTTAATATGAGATAATCCGTTGAGTCATGAATAAGGAAATGAAATGAGCCAATTTCCAATTTAAAGAGATTATTCTGGCTATTCTATAGAGAATAAGTTTGGGGGAAGGAGGTAAGGGAGAGTTGGGGGCAATAGTGGAAGCAAGGCTTTAGCAGTGCTTCAGATAATAAGTAACAGTAGTTTACAGCAGTGGAGATGACCTAAAGCTATGTATTTTAGCAGTATTTTAGATGTGGAGTCAACTGGTTTTGCTATAAATTAGATGTAGGAAATTAGGAAGAGAGAAATCAAGAAAGGCTTCTGAATTTTTGGATTGAGCAGCTGGATGGATGGTGGTGATGTTACTGAAATAGGAATTCTTGGGGGAGGAGCAGGTAGAGCAGGATGAAAGAATCAAGAATTCTGTTTGGACTTGTTATGTTTGAGATAACCCTAGACATTTGAGTTGTTGATTAGGTAGTTGAGTTGAAATCTGGAGCTCAGGAATGAGATTAGTTCTGTAGTCTAGTTCTGAGTCATATTTAAAGCCATTTATACTAGATGTGATAATTTATGGGGGGAGAAGAATGCCTAAGAAATAACTGTAGATACTTCAACTTTTAGATATCTTACAGAGGAGAAGGAGCCAGCAACAGAAATGGAAAAAGAGCTGGCAGATAAGAGGAAAATCAGATAAGTGTGAGGTCACAAATACCTAGGGAATATAGTGTTCCCAGATTGAGGGAGTGGCCAGTTGTGTTAATACTGCTAATGGGTTGTGTAAAATGAGGACAGAAAATTCTCTGTTAACTACTAGCTTTGGCAAGATTGAGGACATTGGTAAAATTCTCAAGAATTGTTTCAGTGGAAAGTCAGGAATAAAGGATGTATTGGAATGTGTTAAAGAGAATGGGGGAAGTGAGGCAATGAGGATAAAAATATAGACAACTCTTGCTTCAGGAATTTTGCTATGAATGGGAGCAGAGAAATTGAGTGGTAATTAGAAAGGAATATAGAGTCAAACTTGTGTGTGTATATTTAAAAATGGTTGATGATACTAAGCCATGTTCATATTCCAATAGAAATGATCCAAGAGAGGAAGAAATTTGTAATGCAGGAGAAAGAAGGGAAAATTGCACAACTAAAGTTGTTGAGATTAAAGAATGGAATGCAGAGCACAGTGGAAGTGAGAGGGTGGCCCTAGATAAGAGGAGGTACACTTTTCCACTTTAATATAAAGGAATGCAGATAGTATGGTTATAGAAGCAATTAAATTGATGGTATTGGTGTTTAGAAATGAGGGATTTTTGACCACATCCCATATTAATTTAGCAGAGTTCAACAGCTCATACAGGAGTGGACTGATGGATAGAGGATTTCAACTAGAGATGATGAGGGGGCATAATAGTGGAGAGGAGCAAATTAGTTAAGTATATTTGCAAAGGATTGATTATAATACTAGACACTGAAATCTAAACTTGTTTAAGTTGGGACCTTGAAGGGGATAATCACTGAGGAAGAGTAGTAGGTCTGTGGATGGGAGGTCCTTGTTGGGTCAAAGGATAGTTATGGTACTTAGTGAAGTAATTTGAAAGCAGAGGAAGAGGTGTTCAGAAAGTAGAGAATCCAAAGGAGATGTGTCTACTGATAATGACAAAAAATGGAGAATCCAGAGATGTACCTACTGATAATGATAAGGTTGAGGGTTGAGGGTGGATGACTAAAGTGGGATATGGGCTGAGAGATCATTGGGTTAAAGAAGTCAAGGAATTAAGTGCCTAGGATAATGGCTGGCTCACTTATGATGATGTTCAAGTTGCCAAAAAATGCTGATAAGAATAATGGTGACTAGGAAGACCATAAGCCAAATACAGAAAACTGTATTAGAGAGAGAGAAGTGGATATTGTTAGGAGAGTCCATAACCGAGAATAATGGTGATGGGATTCATAACTAGTATGGCACTGGTTGAAATGTTTGGGCAATATGAATACATATTGGGAATACTGTGGAGCTATTTACCATTTGTGGGTACAGAGGGTAACGTGGAAGACATGAGAATAGAGTGAGTGTGATCATGACAGGAAATAAAAAGGTTAGTATACTTGAGATGGTTTAGGAGTTGTATAGTGTTTTAAGAATTTAATTTGGGTAGTTGAGGAAGTGAGTATGTGCTTGCTTATATAGCTTTAGGACATCAGCTTTCTAGGTGAGGTATGCATTCTTTCTTTCTATAATCCTATTTTTGACACTCTGTTACATATATGACTGTTTTTAGAGGTAGGTATGCCAATTGCTTGGAGATACAAGGGTGGACTGATAAATTTTGCTTCCACTGTAATATTCTGTGTTACATTAGATATATCGGATATAACTGGTTCTTTGTAGTCACATGGTATTTTCCCTCCATCATTCATTTTTTTTAATTATTAAAAAATTTTTTTTAATGTTTATTTTTATTGTTTTTGACAGAAAGAGAGAGGAAGAGAGAGAGAGAAAGAGAGAAGGGGGAGGGCCTAGAACAGTCTCCACGGTTGTACATCATTTGTTTTGACATAGTTCCATTCCACAGGTGGACGCGGGGCTGCATAGGGCAGGAACTGGACGGGGGCCTCCCACATGAGAAGCATGCCCTGGTGAGAACCAAAAGAGGGACACACCCCAGTTCAGCATATGGTTCTGCATGGGCCAGGGCCAGGATTTGATCCTTGAACCCTGGGGCTGCAAGACGAGCACTGAACCTGCTGAGCCATTCTGGTATCCCTCCCTCCACCATTCTTGACCTTGCACACACAGATGCTTACATTTTTCACCCAGTGCACATGGAAATGGAAGAGTATTCAGATGTTTGGTTTGAACAGCATGCTGTTACTGAATTCTTAACTGCGAAAAAAGCTCCTCCAATGGAAGGAAATGGTGATCAGTGTATTAATGTGAGTACAGTAAGATACTGGGTAATACGGTAGGTGGTTCAAAGATGGAGAAGTGGGGCAAGCAGATTTGAGTGACAAACCACTAAGTGGAAGGCCTATGACTGCAAGTGATCAGCTACATCAAGATCATATTGAAGAACTGATCTATGGAAATTGTTGCATCGAACAAAAAGGAATTGCTGGTGAATTAAGAATTTCTAAGTAGAGAGTGGGACACATTATTAGTATTCTTGGATTCCACAAAGTTTGCGCCAGGTGGGTACCCCACATATGCTCTGATGAAATGAAAGCTGAAAGAGTTCCAATTTCTTGGGAACTCCTGAAACATTTTGAAAAAGAAGTCGAAGACTTATTAAAGAAGATCATTACAGGTGATGAGACTTGGATCCATCATTATGACCTTGAGAACAAAAGTCAGTCCATGGAATCCAAAAGGGATCACCTCAGCTGAAAAAATGCAAAACTTCGGCCTCGCCTGGGAAGGCATGTTGACTGTTTTTTCGTCTGGACACTCTTCTGTTTCTGTGTGCACTAGATGAAAATACAAGCATCTGTGTGTGTGAAGTCAAGAATATTGGATGGGAGATACCATGTAACTACACAGAACCAGTTATATCCAAATATAACATAACAAAAAAATATTACAGTGGAGGCAAAATTTATCAGTCCACCCTCATACTTTTTGTCTGTTCTTTATTTTGATGGAGTACAAGTGATCCAAATAAAGGCATTTTATTTAATATTATATATTTTAAGACTTTTGTTTATGACTGTTATTCTTTACCTTTTATGAAATAACTTTTTATTGCTTGTATGGTTTATTTGGTGAGTTTCTTTTTTATTTTTTCACCCCATTCTCATTCTATAATAAATACTGAGAAAAGATTATGGTTACTTCTACACCATAAGGACTGCCAGACAGGCCTCAAGGTCTTTGCTGGGCCTAATCTGGTGATACTGGGTTTGTTTTCATTCTTTGTATAATCCTGAGTCTCTATTCAGCCCAATGACTTCGTTGTACTTGTTCTGCCCAGACACCTTCAGTGTTTCAAGTTTTCAATGCAAACCTATAAAGGGTTATTGGCAGCAGGGTGTGAATTGACATTGAAACCTGAGGACCCACAGTGCTATTACCTCCCCTTGTTAGAATGCAGGTATATGAGTGTCAGGTGATAAAATATAGAGTCTTGGCTCAATCCTAGCTCACAGTGGGTTGTTCTCACTTGGTAGTCATTTCCTTAGTTCTAGGATGTGTAATTGGAAGGGACATACATGATATTTGGAAGAAATCTCATATTGGTAAGGGCTGTCATAGTGGAGAAGGTCCAATGGAAGTTTCTTAAATTGTACCTTCCCCCATCCTGGAAGGGGCAACAATTCATCTAGTTGGGATTAGCACATTCTGGGTACCTGTTTGCTTTTTCTGCTCATAAGACTGCAGCCAGCACCACTATTTGAGGACTTAAAACAGTGATTAATCCACCAATATGGTATTTTGAGTAACACTGCCTCTTACCAAGAATCCCACTTTACAGGAAAGGATATATGACAGTGGGCCTAAATTCCTGAATACATTGATCCTAAGTCACACCCTTCTACCCATACCCCATTGAAGTAATAGAGCAGTTGTAATGGGCTCCTAAAAATATAACTGAGGTGCCAGAATGGAGGTGATACTCTACAAGGATGGGTAACATCCTCCAGGATGCATTCTGTACCCTAAATATTCAACCATTATATGGGTATGACCTTATATTAGGTATCCCCAATAGGTGAAATTGGAGTAGGAGTGGCTTCACTTACTGTTATACCTGATCATTACGTGGGAAATTTGTACTTTCCATCCGTGTAACTTTAGATTCTGTGGACTTAAGAGGTTCTTGTTTCCAGAGGTAGAAATACCCCACGAGGGGACATAGTAAGAGCTCCATTAAACTTTAAATCATGTCTGCTGTCTGGTCACTTTGGTTTCCTTGTGCCAAAAGGTCACCAAGAGAAGAAAAGGAGTCATCCTGGCAAGAGTAATTGACTGTGATTATCATCACAATGGGGGAGGGAAGAATATGTCTGACACTGAAGGAATCCATTGGGACATCTCTTGGTGCTCCCAACCCATTATTATAGCACAGCAGCCACAATCTAAAAAGAGATTGGGATAAGGGTCTGGGTCACCTCACTCAGAAGCTGCCTAGACCAGTAGAGGTGCTAGTGGAGGGTGAGGGGAAACTAGAGTGGGATGATGAGGATCAATTCTGGCCAGGAGATCAAAAACAGCATTAGAGTTGTAGTTTGTGCCCTTTTCTTGAAGGTTTTCCATGTTTTCAGAAACAAAAATTCTTAGTAGAATCCTTAAGAAGCTGTTCCCAGCTAGGTTCATTTATTCTAATAAGCAAGTGGATTTGCATGGTGTAATTTCCCTGTTCATATAACCCATTTTTTTATAGCATTATTTGTGTTAATATTACTGATTTGTAGAACCTCTGTATTGTCTAAATATGATCTTTTAGTAATATTGTGTTCACCCCTACCCATGTAGAAGTTTTTAATTACTGACGTACTGATGAAATGAAATTTACTAGTCTCCTTTACATAACTTAGTCTTTTAGTCACCTTCAGGAAATTCCTGCCCTGATTTATATATAATTGTGTAATTACACGCTATACTTTCCTAAGCTTAAAGTGTTCTCTTTCATGTTTTAATCATTTATTCATATGGAATTTCTTTTTGCATATAATGTGAGAAATAGGGATCTAGGTTTTTTTATCTCATCTAGAAAACCAGTGGTGTCCCAATGATCAATTGAGTAGTTATTTCTTTCCACATTGATTTATAATGCTTTTTCTTTCCTATGCCTGATTCCCATGTTTGCATGGATTTTTTTTTTTTTTTTTTTTTTTTTTTTTTTTTTTTTTTTTTTTTTTTTTTTTTTTTTTTTTTTTTTTTTTTTTTTTTTTTTTTTTTGGTATTGTGTATGCTTCTTTAACTGAAGTATATTTAGTTCTTTTTTTTTTTCTCTCTTTTGTTTTGTTATGATTTATTTTGTTTTATATATTTGGTTCTTAAAGTGTGCTGATAGATTAGTGGTGCATGAATCCATAGACATCTTTCTGGAATGTCAATTTTACTTAAATAATATGAAAACAATTTTGAGTAATTGAATAGTAACTACCTGAAGACATTTTTCAACAAGAATAAATAGGATTGTACTATGGAGTCAAGTTGAACTTCTGTGAATTCTTAAGATAATACATGATAATTCAAAGAATGTTGACCTTATGGGTAACCACTTGGTATTATGCCCTCAATCTCCCAGGAGGTGCATTTTTCTCTGTCATTTAAGAGTATGTTGATGGGAAGGGGTGAGAAGTGACTATTTTATATTCTTACCTAAAGTCTCCCCTCCAAAGTATTCTGTTTATTGTTCTGTGTATAAATTGTGAGTATTCACACCTTTATTCCTGCTGTGATTCTGCCTGGAATGCTGGCTTTCTTTTGTACTTCAAAGCCATCAAATATTTCAAGGCCCAGCTCTATTCAGCCTATTTTTTTTGATTTCCCCCCCCCCCCAACTGTAATCATAATACTGGCTCCTTTAAACTCTGGTCCTTATTGATTATTTCTCATATTAAGTACTAATTGTAATAGTATTTATTGAGAGTGTACTATGTGTTTGTTATATTTCTAATTATTTTACTTGTATTAACTGATACAAATCTCATCAACTCTGTGAGGCAGATTACACTACCCTTACCTTCCCAACTCCTGGAAGGTATTACTTTTCCTTTTCATAAGTAAATTGAGGCACAATGAGGGTTAATAATTTTCTAGGGTTGCAGGTCTACCAAGTGACTAAAGAGAAGGAGACAAAATGGCTACAGATTAGGTCTCAGTTGCTCAGTAAATATTAATAATTGCTCAAGGAGTAAATCTATTATTTTTAACTTAAAGCAGACGAATCTGTGCTGTTGGTTTATGCATGTGTCTTCTTGCCTAACGACAGTACAATCTTGAAGGTAGGGATCAAATACTATAATTCTTTATAATGTACTTTATATTTTATACTTCTGTAGGTAAGTCCACATATAATAAGTGTCTAGTAGATGTATAATAATGATAATGATAATGAATAATGATAATGTAGCTAATGATAATGAATTCAGTTTGATGCTTGGACTTGCCATAGTGTAACATAAACCTTATAATTTATTGTTAAACAGATCTAAGCCTCCTCATAATAAGTAGTTATTGGATGGTTCGGCTACTCTACCACCACAGTTAACACTGTGAGAATTTTCTGGTTCTGAAGCTGTGGTGTTTGTCTAGATGCCTAGAAATTAAATGGCATAGATTTCGGGCCTGCACTTAAACTGTGACCTTTGACAGGTCATTTTGCTTTACCACCTGGAGAAAGGGGAAAATAACATCAAACACAGCCTTTATTTTTTAATCATGGTCTTTGTATAGGTTTTGAAGCTTTTTAGGAGAAAAGCTATATGCACTCAAAGTAGTATAGTGTCATACTTTTGTT